>BQNB010104372.1:0-23832 GCA_026074375.1 Tanacetum coccineum | reverse complement strand
AAATTGTATATAAGCATGACGTACCTACGTCAATTATCTCTGATAGAAACAGCTTGTTTACATCAAGATTTTGGAAATCACTGCAAGAAGAGATGGGAACCCAACTGGATATGAGCATCGCTTACCACCCAGAGACAGATGGTCAAAGCGAGAGAACTATTCAGACGTTGGAGGACATGTTACGATCATGCGTAATTGATTTTGGTAGTAGCTGGGATCGACACTTACCGTTGGTCGAATTCTCCTACAATAACAGTTATCATGCGAGCATCAAGGCTGCACCATTTGAAGCTTTATATGGGCGAAAGTGTAGATCGCCAGTTTGCTGGAGTGAAGTTGGAGATAGCCAACTTACTGGCCCCGAATTGGTTTGAGAGACAACAAAAAAGATTTTTCAAATCAAGAATCGGTTGCTAACTGTCAGAATCTGTCAGAAAAGTTATGCGGATGTCAGACACAAACCGATGGAATTTCAAGTGGGTGATATGGTCATGTTAAAGGTATCGCATTGGAAGGGCGTAATTCGCTTTAGGAAACGTGGTAAGTTGAGTCCACGGTACATTGGGCCATTCAAAATCATAGAAAGAATTGGTCCCGTGGCATACAAGCTGGAGCTTCCTGATAAACTCCGTGGAATTCATAACACCTTCCATGTTTCGAATCTCAAGAAATGTCTGGCGGATGAAAACTTGGTTATCCCACTTGAAGAGATCCAACTTGACGACAAATTGCACTTTATTGAAGAACCAGTAGAGATCATGGACCGCGAAGTGAAGCAGCTCAAGCAAAGTAGAATTCCCATTGTCAAAGTTCGATGGAATTCAAGGCGAGGTCCGGAATATACTTGGGAACGAGAAGATTTCTTCAAAAGAAATTACCCTCATCTTTTCTCGAGTAATCAGAAGACAAGAAAGAGGAATCGAGCACCAGGACGGCGCTCCCGTAAGGAGGGGAGGATGTAACATTCCGTATTTAAGGTCACTATTTATTTCGAGCTTTATTTCTATTTTTATTTTATGCAAAGTCATTAATTTTACGTTTACCCGATTTGGTAAAAATTTCCCATTCTTAGCTTTAAGTGAGCCGTATTTAGGAATCTATTCCGTCTTCGTGCCTTAAGTGGTTTAATATTCTCATAATACTCCCCGATGATTATAATTTACATCATTGTCATTTTCCGTTGTGTTTCGCGTTTACGTAAATTTCTTGCTTAAAACTCGCGTTTTACCTTAAACCTTACCTTTTATTTAACTAATACTTACTTTATACTTCAAATTAAATACACAAATGAAAATAAAATAAAATTATAATAACCCCATTAATAGGCCTATGGCCGGTTTTACCATCTCAACACACAATCACATTTACACTTCCCATAAAACACAATTATATCACTTATACTTTCCATACATGCAACCATCCATTTTTAAAAACCTTATTCTCTCCCTCTTTGGTCTTGTTGCTGCCGTATAAACCACCACCACCACCATAATCTTACAAAAATTTTCTTGTCATTTCTAGCATCATATCATCATCCTAAGGCTTCTTGCAAAGTTTGGTGAAATTTCTTGAAGATTTGAAGAAGTTGTTGATGTTTTATTGAAGGGTTTTCATTGGGGTTTTATTGAGGAAAATATTAGTGATATCTTAGAGGGTTAGAAGCATTTTAATCTTTGGTTTTGGGTCTTCTTTGGTTCGAAATCAGCCCAAGGTTGAGAAGGGTGTTTTTGTTTTTGATTCTCTAGCCTAAATCAACTCCTAGTAAGATCTTCTCTTTATTTTTAATTTTTCTTTCGTTTTTGAACCATGCAAATGGATGATGGATTCTGGAAATATTGAGTTTTTGAGTTTATGATTGTGTTCAATGATTAGTTATGGCATTGTGTTATGATTTAGAGGGAACAAAATAATGTTTGGATTGATTTTAGAAAGGGTTTATAAAACTGTTTGTATATCAGTAGCAAAACGTGGGTTTATCTCAAACTTTTTGGCCTATAGCCTCCTAGGAACATTAATAATTGGATATATATAGGTCTTAGCATCATGGGATAGTTGTATGCCCAACCAATTCCTCCGGATGAGGAAGTTATGGCCGTTTTACGGAAACTAGTCGAATCTGGATAGTTGTTTGGGAAACGGATTTAACCACTAAACGTTTTCACAAAGTTCTGAATTTTAAAGCATGGGTCAGTAGTAGAAACATTAATCTAACTTCTCAAATTGGAATCACTTTGATTGCTATCATGGTTTGAGATTTATGGCCGTTTTCGTAAAGCGGATCATTCACTCTGCTAACATTGCAGCATGAGGGAAAAAAAGACTAAGGATAGACTACTGTTTTTTTGCTGTTTTAATGAGGACGGTTCGGAAAAACTTCCTTTATGGATTATTAGGAAATATGCTATACCATAGGTGCTTAAGAATGTATATTGTACAGTTTGAACCTTTGTGAGTTACCGTGCTAACCAAACGAAGCTTGGTATGACTGGTGTGTTATTTGAAGAATTTTGTTCGCCACTTGATAAAAAAATGGTTGGAAGAAAAATTATCTTGATTGTGGATAGTGCCCATTCTCATCTAAAAATTATGAAGGATTACGAAATGGTGTTTTATTTTTTTTGCACCAAACACACTTCAAAAATTCAACCTTGTGAAGCCATGGGATCAATACGAGCTTGTTTGATGCTATTTCGTCGCCGATTTTTTATGAAGTCTTTTGGAGGGTTATGAATTAGGGGTTCCAAATCCGTAGCAAAATAAATGTATTAGATGCAAGATCTTGCAATTTCAGCATGGACTATGGATGTTTAGTGCCAAATACAAGTGACTGAACTGCTTTCGTCATTGTGAACTTCCGTATCAACAGATAAAATGACTTTTGAGAACTCAGATGTAAGGTGGTGAAGCACTCAAGAACTCATGAATTTGATCAAAGAGTTATTGCAATGGATGTCGCTGTGTTATGACCTCACCCAGAAGAAATGTAGTTGCCAGTTGTTGGATGGATGAAGAAATTATTGTGAAAGCGTTATTGGAATTAATAAAGATGATATCGATTGAAGATGATGATGAAGTTCTATAATGGAACCCCTTCGTCGAAACGAAGCTATTAAAGCGGCAATCACATTGAACAATTTCTTGTGGAGTGCTATGAGAATAACAACACCAGAAGTTTTCTTACCATGCTAAGGAAATTAGAGACGGAGATTCAGGAAATTGATTTCAACAAAAACAAAGACCAAATTAGTCTTTTTTCAAGATAACTTAATAAAATCATTCATGTAAAATGCTTATATAGAATATTAATTTATATTTTTATATGGGGTCTTAAAGAAATTATCAAAAAGGTATTATTTATAATTTGTAGCGAATTTATTAATTTTGCACCTATCCCCGGTCGGGACCCGGAAAAATATTATCTTAGATGAGTTTATTAATTAATCAGAGTTCATTAATTTTATCGAGTTTCTATGTACTTCAAATTAAATACACAAATGAAAATAAATAAATAAGTAAAATTATAATAACCCCATTAATAGGCCTATGGCCGGTTTTACCATCACAACACTCAACACTTTTTCATTTTCCATAAACACACTTATTATCTTTTCTCCCCATACATGCATTTTTATAAAAACCATTCATTTCCAAAAACCTTCTCCTCCTCCTTTGTGTTTGTTGCTGCAGTATAAACCACCACCACCACCATAATCTTACAAATTTTTTCTTGTCATTCCTAGCATCATATCATCATCCTAAGGCTTCTTGCAAAGTTTTGTGAAATTTCTTGAAGATTTGAAGAAGTTGTTGATGTTTTATTGAAGGGTTTTCATTGGGGTTTTATTGAGAATTTTTAGGATATTATTAGAGGGTTAGAAGCATTTTAATCTTTGGTTTTGGGTCTTCTTTGGTTCGAAATCAGCCCAAGGTTAAGAAGGGTGTTTTTGTTTTTGATTCTCTAGCCTAAATCAACTCCTAGTAAGATCTTCTCTTTATTTTTAATTTTTCTTTCATTTTTGAACCATGCAAATGGATGATGGATTCTGGAAATATTGAGTTTTTGAGTTTATGATTGTGTTCAATGATTATTTATGAGGTGATTATGATTTAGAGGGAACACAATAATGTTTGGATTGATTTTAGAAAGGGTTTATGGGACTGTTTGTATATCAGTAGCAAAACGTGGGTTTATCTCAAACTTTTTGGCCTATAGCCTCCTGGGAAATTTAATAAATGGATAGATATAGGTCTTAGAATCATGGGATAGTTGGATTCCCAACCAATTCCTCCGGATGTGTAAGTTATGGCCGTTTTACGGTAACTAGTCGAATCTGGATAGTTGTTTGGAAATCGGATTTAACCACTAAACTTTTTCATAAAGTTCTGCATTTTAAAGCATGGGTCAGTATTAGACACATTAATATAACTTCTCCAACTGGAATCACTTTGATTGCTATCATGGTTTGGGGATTTATGATCGTTTTCGTAAAGGGTAAAATTTATGGAAATAATCTGGTTTGAGTAGTCAGGGGTAAAAGAGTCTTTTGATATGGTTCTGAAACTTTGTAGATAACGAGCATTACATTTTTGAAAACTAGACTCGAAGGGCTTTCTAAGAGTGAAAGCCTCATATTTAGAACATTTGTGAGCTAGGAGTTATGAGTTCATCAAGTCAAGTTAAAATCAGAAACTGAGTTTTTACGTCTAGTCCCAAAGTTTAAAAACGTTTAGTACACCTTGATAAAATAAGAATTAAAAGCCAAAACTTAGTAGAGGTTTATTTAACTATGAGACCAGATCATAAGTCATTTTGGGAGTAAAAATAAATTGGGGAAGTTTGAATGCAATGCCATACATATTTTGGGAACATGTCTCGTGACCACTTGTTTTATTTTACGTATTGTTTCTTTTCATCGTACTAAGTCGCGTCACGTCTTTTAGGAGGTGCTTAGGAGTACTTCCCGCTCGTTCGAGACTCGTCACACTTCTGATCTAATTGTTCTCTCGGTGAGTTCATAGCCTCGCCTTTCTACTTATAAATGTTTTTATAAACCCCGCGAGGGAGATACATGCTAGTTTTATAAATTGAACACAAGTGATTTTCGGTATGCTGGACCCGATTGTGAACTAATTGCATAAGTACCTATTGCAAAAAGGCCCCTAATTTCATGCACTGTTAATTACCTATGATGGGTGAGCGCTAGTACATTAAGTAGATCTATTGGGCCGTGACTGCCCTGTCTGGGGTTGTGACATCCATGGCGCGATCACCCCTAAAGGACATTTTGTATTGAGAATTTCTTTAGGTATATTGCAATATTACCTAGTTGTGGGGCAAATGATTACATATTTATAATATGTTGGTTAACGTTTCAGTGGCATGAGCTTAATGCATTAGTGATTATAACTTGTTTGATCCACAAGTTTTCGATGATTAAAAATACTTGTGTTCACTCTTTATTTCATATAAACTCTATGGATTCACTCAACGTTTTTGTTGACTTTTTAGCATGTTTTATCTCAGGTAATCAAGGTTGATGGCTTGGAGTGGCGAATAATGTTTTGACTAAACTTATTTTTGGTTCCATTTATTGAAAACACTTTGTGTTATGGTTTTAAAAGTTAAAACTTATGTTATGATGTTGTACGGTGACGATCTTGTGGACAAATTTTCGACTCTAATCTTACATGAATGGGACAATGTTATGTTTTAAACGTCTCTTTTGAGTCGTTCTTTATATTCTTATGTTGTTGTGCTATGACTTAACACCCAAACTGTTGGTTCCGCTGCAAAATAAATTTGGGGGTGTTAAACTTAGAGAAGGCGCATCTTGATCAATGGTTGTAGATGAAGGTGTACCAGTTGAATTGAATGGAACTTGAACTGCTGGAGCAGGAGAAACCAGTCTTTCAACACGAGGTAGTTCCATATATTCATCGAACATTGGTTGGAATAAAATCTCTAGTTCTTTATTTGTGCGGGGTACATAAGGTGCTGCAAGAACCAAATTTTGTACGAGCCCTAAACTTATTTGTCCAGGCGTCAAAAAAGTAGGAGTGGGTCCTGTACTGAGTTGCACAAGAGCCATCTGCTCAGTCAGCTCATCGAATTGCACGTGAATAGTTTCCATAATATGTCGGGTTCTTTTGTTGTAGATGCTATACCCTTTCCTGCTAGGTGCATAGCCAATGAATATTCCAATATCAGCTGTTGGTAGTAATTTTTCAAGATCTTCGCTGTCATTTGTAGGGTAACAAAGAGCATCAAAGACTTTGAAAAAGGTAAGATCAGGCTTCTTGTCATGCACCAGCTCATATGGGGTTATGCAGTGACGAGTGTGAATAAGGGATCGATTTTGGGTGCAATACGCAGTAGCCACAACTTCTTCCCATACAAACATCAGGGCCTTAGAAAATATCAGCATTGTCCTAGCAGCCTCAACAAGAGTATGGTTTTGTCTTTCAACAATGCCGTTCTGCTGTGGAGTCCTTGAAACTGTCTTTTGGTGAAAAATGCTAACACGTTCATAATAATCAGTCAAATATTTATTGACAAATTATGTGCCATTATCGATATGGATGTTTCTAATAGTTTTGTTGAGACCGACTTGTATTTGCTTCAAAAATTTGATGACAACCTTTGGGGTCTCATCTTTCGATCTTAAAAACTTAACCCAAGTAAACCTTGAATAATCATCAACAATGACTAAGATGTATTTCTTCCCATTAATTGTTTAAACTCGCATCGATCCACATAAATCCATATGAAGGGTATTAAGAACTTCCAAGTTGGTGTTTTCAGTTTTGGGTTTGTGGGTATGCTTTTTGCTCTTTCCTAGTTGACACGCGGAGCAGAGATGATCTTTCTCAAACTTCAATCTAGGTAAGCCTCGAACTAAATCTTTTCTTGCAAGGTCATTGATGGTACCGAAGTTCAAGTGATTTAAACGCCGATGCCACAACCAAGATTTGTTCTTGGAGGCTTTGGACAACAAGCAAATTGGAGAGCACTTCAACATGTCTTCAATCGAGATAGTGTATAAATTAGAACCACGAGAACCTTTAATTAATTCAACGTCATCCGTATCTCAAACATAGCAAGAATGCTTCCTGAAGGCAACTTCTAGATCCGAGTCACAAAATTGACCGACAAAAAACAGATTGTGTCCTAGTCCTTCTACATAGTATACCCTAGAGATCACACTTTCACCAATAACGTAGTCTCCATAACCCATGATAGCACTAAAGTGGTCATTCCCAAATCTAACCGTCCCGATGAACTTTTTCACAAAATTCTTGAGCCGTGAGCGATCCCCTGTCATATGTTTTGAACAGCCTAAGTCTAAATACCAAAGGACGATCTGTAAGATATGCATTTGAAAATAGACGAAGATGGAGAGTTTGGAAAGTTGGATCCCCAATTGTGGTTGGGTTCCCTCGGGTTAGCATAAGCAATTGCTGACACTTTGTTGGTCTTAGTTGAGCATAGGTTAATGGCAATGTTCACTAAAGTGAATGTTCTTCCATGTAGGCATCCATTGTTATCCTATAGTGCGTAAGTATGTTGCTGTTGGTTTTCCATACTTGCTTGACTTGACCTTTAGGTTTCCAAACTTGCATTAATTTATGCACAAACACCCAACATTTTTAAACATAGGGGGATGCATTCACAGAGTGCAAATAAGTAACCACACACATATCATGATTTGCATAAATTAAGCATTTGTTACATGTTTGGCAAATAGAATGAGAATTCGAATTAATTACAGTATGCTTAGAGTTAATACTAGAATCAACACGATTCGTGGTTTTCAAACTAGACTTAATTGTCCTAGGGTGTTCTTCCACTTTCTTTATGTTAACACTCTTAGCCGGCAAGATCCTATTTTTCTTGGTATTGCTCCTAGGCTGTGATTTGCTAGCGTTAGTGCAACTGTTTACTCCTGTAGAAGGAGGCACAGGGACATTAGTCTTCTGACAGTTTAGTTGCTCTACAGGTTTGTGTGTGTTACTTTTTGACATTGAACATTGTTCCTCAAAAGTGACTTGATTTTTCTTAGGTAAAGAGGTAGAAGCATGCTTGTTATCTCGTATATTTAGGGCTTTTGGACAAGTGCCAATCACATATTCTAACAATTCCTGAGAGTGTTTGGTGTAACGGCAAGCTGATGCAATAATGGTCTTTCAACCTTAGCTTCTTCTACGATCTCGCGAAGGGTTTCTACACTTTCCTTAAGATGTTTGAGATAAACTAGATGCACTTCCCTATTGTTCCTATTGTGAGGGGGAATAGGTTCAACATCTATAGCATACTTTCCTGGTGCAAGAACTTTTGGTTTTACATGATCCTTATTGACACATGATAGCTTATTCTGTATTTGGACCTTTAGACTCTCATTTTTAGTTAATAGGGCAGTTGTCTGTTCTAGATGCTTAGCACGCGTGATCTTAATAGAATCATACAATTCCTTGTAATGCTGCTTAATCTTTCCATTTTTTGCCCTAAAAAGCTCATTTTGTTCTTGAAGAACATTGATTTTTTTAGTTAATTGAGTGATCTGAAAGTCTAAGGTCCTGAAATCAAGTGTACGGTCTGCTTCACTACAGGTTTCTTTCAATTGAGAGATTTTCATTCTTAATTTTTTGATGGCGTTGTATTTTCCTTTTTGAATGGCGTTGTCTTTTTCCCTTGAATTGAGGCTTTCATCCTTATTTCGATTACAAAACTAGTCAAAATCAGGAACATCTCACGTGGGTGGAGATGTGTCGTTTCAAAACTTTTCTTAAATTTTGATATTTTAACTGCAGATTTATAGTGACTATACCCAATATTGGAAAACCATTTTATTAACTCATCATGATTATCCTTTTGAATCTTATCACGTAAATTAAAAAGCTCAACTTCAAGTTCCAGACAACGTGCTTTAAGACTGGTGTGTGCATCATGCATTTCAGTAAAACTAGATACATTAAGCTCAGAATTCATTGCAACATGAAACACATCTTTGAACAACAATCAGGCATTAAAAATTATCATTTGCAATAAGAAATTTTTCCTGCTCAATCTCACGATGTTTCCTATCTACAAGTTTGGACACCTCATCTTCCACTCTTGCAAAAATATCTTTCATTTCTTTTACCTTTAACTTCTTTTGTTAGAGCCTTTTGAATGCCCTCAAAATTTTCTTTAAGTGTTTTGAAAAATGGAATGACCTCGGTGAGATAACATGCCTTGGTTTGTTCAAAACCCCTTTCCCCTTCAGTGAGCCCCGGTGAGAAAATTTCTCTGTTTAACGGGGTTTTTTTCAAAGTCCCGAAAAGAGTTTGTAGGTTAGTGAAAAAAATGATTAATTTAACTTTACTCTTTTGTTGAAACATCCTTGGGACCAATCGTTGCAGGTGTATTTTAGCGATACACTATCAACACTTCGGTTGGTCTTTGAGGCAGTTGTCTGCTCTATGAGAGCTTGTTGCTTTCATCTTGATGATGTCTTGAACCAAATATATTTCTCAGTCAATTGCTTTTTGTGGTGTGAAGGTCCTCTAAATAATTCTCTTTTGATGTAATAGGGTGGTTGTCATCTTAAACCTAAAAGTCACACACTCAGGGTCATTCATTTTGTTCATGCATTTTTTTTTTCCTAGTGGTTTCAAGCTATCCTAGGGTATCCACTGTGTTGTGGCACTATAGCAGGACAAGATTGTTTTTTGACAATTTCCTAACCATTATAATAGAGCAGGCTGAACTACTTGTCTTTGCAAAGGATGAAGGCATAAGGGTTTTGTAACCATAGCTACCTTATACAGTTCAATATAATATGCTTTGGTTACACCACAACATTGAACTTTTTGAAGAGACTTGTCTTGTTTGTATAATCTATCCTCACCATTTCTTTTAAAGCTTTCATGTCCAAAAATACTTCAGGTATTTGTTTATTCTTCCTTCTGTTTAAAATACTTTTTCAAAGACGTAACTTCTCTACCATAGACTTGTTTATGGGTTATTTTGTTTTTTTAGAATGGAAGAAGCAAGTTGTCAATTTTACAGAATGAAGTTCCTTTTTTTCAAATTTTCTTCCTTAATGTTAGGTCAGTGATAACATTCTTAATTGTTCAGCAATCGTTTTTTCTTCCGTTAATTCAAACCTGGCCCGTCTTTTCATACATTTAACCTTTTCCTTATAATTTTCAAGTTCAGCATTAGTGAATGAGCAAATATTATGTTCTGTGTTAGTTTATAGAGACAGACTGGAGCCTGATGTACACAAAAATCATTATATAATCACATTTATGCATCATTTGTAACAGAAGAAAACTTGCATTGTACAACTGGAACTAAATGCGTTGTCCTTTCCATACTGACATAAGAATCATATTACAAATACTCTATAAATCGGCATGTGATCACAACGTAGTTTGATTTGTACACGTCATGCATCTCGTGTTCTTCATGATGTTCACAAACAGCAACCCGTAGTGATCATGGTCGTGTACCTTCAGATAGAATGTCCAATCAAACGATGGTAACCGTCGTCATCCATAAATAGGATCTGCATATGATAATTAGCATGAACACATTTTTGTGCTGTAGGTGCCTCATCAACATCAGAGTTAAAAGCATCACAGTCAACAACTGAAACCCATTTCCACAATGAGTGCTAAAATCCTGAACTGATGGGGTTGCTCATCCACATCTTCATCAATAGCGTAATGTCTAATCCCCTGCACGAAATATTAACTGTCCATCATCCAATGCCACTCCATTCTTCCCTGAGCTTTCATTCATAACATCTTGTCCTTTGAAGGATTTTGAGTATGTGGTCTCGCTTTTTATGAGTGCATTTCCTTCTATGTGGCCTATAACCGTTGCAATTAAGCACTTAACCTCCCTTGCTTGACTGGATTAGCATTCCCCGGACTCTGAACAAAAGCTCCTCCATAACCAGCCGTACCAGCACGCCCATGCTTGTTTACCCTGTCCCCTATCTGTCGACCTTGAGACATTCTGAACCACAAACCCTGACCTCTTGAACTGTGGCTTGGTCCCTAGGATTTGATAAAGTTCATACTGAGTTGATTGTTTGTTTGAGTAATGGTGTATTTGTATGATTTGAGGGTGGGAACGCAAATGTGTTGCATAAATTCTCAATTAAGTTATCCATTGGAGAGAGTCCCGAATCAAGTTGAGAGTTATCAGCAAAGTGTGGTGGAATATATGTGGATGATAGATTTGTGGATGATTATGAATTGTACTGATGAGGTGCCACATTGGACATCAAGGAGAGAGGATCAACTGTGTGTTAAGTGAATCAGTCTAAAATCATTTTGTTTCTCAATTGGACGTGTGCCACTTGCTTAGCTTATTAGAAAAGCATACAGTTATCAAAGTTGGAGTCCCTCAAGCCGTTTTTTACAAATCTTCTTTTACACCCCCATTCCGGCAAACAAGTTGTTAACAAACTTAGAATTCAAGCTGCTTTCGGACATGTCAGCTTTAGTTATCGCATGTCGTGGATTATTTGGCAAACCGACATAGTAATCATGAATTAGTCTCCTCACTTGTGCTGACGAAAGTGTTCGAAGTCATCATGACAACTGTGATTCGCAGGTCTTCTTTTGTTAATTCCCGACCTATCCAGGAGCAACTTCAGCATGTGTCCCATATGTCCCTTTGCATCAGTAAAATGATTGATAAGAGAGTAGAAATCTTTTGGCAACCCTTGAAGTAGGAAGTTTTTGACCCGTTATGTTAGCATTGTACTTGTTCCTTATCTTCAGGTGACAGTCAGAATAGACAGATACGAGGTCATTCTGGGACCTAGAGTAAGGCACCTTCATTTCCTTCTTTCAGAAAGAGTTTCCCTAAATATTCCATCTGAAAAAGGGACCTTACATCAATTGACTTCAAGAGTTTCACCCCCATTCTCTTACCCCGACAATACATACGAATACGTGTTGCCAAAGATGCAAAGTCAGTCCTATCAAGCAAAGGTGGTCGGGTACAAACCGGCACATTGGATGTCTTTTCGAAAGATTAGCCATTTTATATTGTTTGTGAAATGATTAATTTGATCGAAACAATGATTTAGTGAATTTGTAATGTAAAAGGTGATGAATTTGTTTGTTGATTAGGTTGATATGTTGTTAAATTGTGAATAGGTGTTGGTTGAAATGAGTTAAACGTAATGAAGAAAGTTTATTTGCCAGAAGTTTCTTTCCTAACAAACCGCAGTGAAGGTCTTCAAAATTAGACAAAACCAGAAGTCTTGAGACAAAACAGCAATCAAAGTCTTAAACAACACGCATAAGTCTTGCGTACAAAACGCAATCAAGTCTTAGAACAGAAACTTCAAAATCCAAGCTTGAGACAAAACGCAATCCAATCTTGAGAAGGAGACAAAACACCAACTCAAGTTTTGAAATGGGCAAGTCTCTCCTATGCAAAAAAAAAAAAAGAAACGCAAAGAAATCTTTATAAAATTAGTCAAAATGCAACCTTTTATGATAAACCAAAAACGCGAGGAAAAAAACCAAGAGAAACAAAACGCAGCTCCTAATAGACAAAACCGAGTACATAATTTCCCTTTACAAAATGACAAAACGCATGAAGTAAAACCAATCCAAGGATATATGCCAGAGAGAAAACAAAACGCATAAGAAAAATACAAAACATTTATACACTTCAAATTTTTCCAAAACTAAAAACAAAAGGAAAACCCTAAAAAATTTAAACCCTTTTGAAAACTAAAAAATTAACCCTTTATTGAAACGTTTTTGCTTGTTTTTCTTATCATATGCAGCAACTTGAATTCCTTAGAAAGGCTATAAATAACAAACTATTAAAAACCTAACTTTAACATCATAAACGGAGGAATCAAAGATGTCACTAAAAAGAGACGCATAAAACCTTCAAAAACACAAACTTATGATCTAAACTAACCAAAAGAAAACACCACACAACACAATCTAGCTAATCATTCCCAAGTGCATCTGAAACCAATGTGGGTAGGAGGTATTGGAATATCATAACAGGCGCAACTGAGGTCGTGTTGGGTATTTCGTGTGGGGTTTTTGTTGGGTGATTAGTGAGCGGGATTTATATTTTAGCGTGGGATGTTTAACTTTTAACAATTTACAGGAGTAATGTTATTAATTGTGGCGTGTTACATTATATGAAAATATACACACTAAGGTGATGTTTTCTCATAACTAAACACTAAAAAACTACATATTACACTAAAAGCATCTTGCAACTAGTAGACTCACACATTTCTATACTTTCTGAGTTCATCCTACTTTTGATCTAGACTCGAGTGGGGGAACATACAAATAGTTGTTTATTAAAAAAAAACTAACGGAAAAATATCTAATAGCTAAGATCAAAAGTAGTTATTAATAAAACACAAAAAAAGTAAAACAATATGATGAGCCACAATTTTCTATAAGCTCAATCGAACAGATGGTACAAAACACAAAAAAGAGAATTCAAGATTTAAGTAGGACAGGTATAACAATGGTTCAATTTAAGTTGCCTAAAGAAGTTTCGTACACTCTCGTTAAAAAACAAGAACAAAATAAATAGAATAGAAACAAAAAGCAAGCAACGCATGGCTAATCAATTAAATGTGTTACAAGAGTATCGCAATATACTCACGTTGGGGGGGGTGGGAGGGGTGATGGTTTGGGTGGGGGGGGGGAAGGTTGTGGGTGGGGGGGGTTGTGTGGGGGCGGTGGGGGGGGTGGGGGTGGGTGGTTTGAATTCTTGTGAGGGGGGTTTTTTGTTTGTGTATTTGGTTGCGGGGGTTGGTTGTAGGGGTCATTGTGGAGGAGTGTGTGGTGGGGGGGGGAGATAATATTAAAGGGGGAGTTTAGGGATCAGACGTAGTTGGGAGAGGTGGGTTGTAGGTAGATAGGGGGATGTATGGGTGGTAGAGGGTGGGATATGGCTGGGGCAGATTATGAGTGTGTTTTTCAGTATGGTTGTATCATGTTGAATATTGTTATGTAAGTTGATGGAGTTGTGAAGTATTAGATATAAGAGGATTTTAGTGGGAGTGTTGTAAATGGGAGTTACTGGGAGATTAGTGGGGATTGAAGTTGGGTCATTGAATTGGATGGAGGTGTCAACATGTAGGAATGAGTGGGGTATGATGACAATGATTTGGCGGGTGGATAATAGAAGTACTGTCGTTATGTCTACTCTTTGATAAGACATTCAAGAGTTTTGGTAGATCAAGTTAATTTCATGGCAATACTTTTCTTTCATTTAAGTCTCTCTAATACAGTTCAAACTAAACCAAATCTCTACTAAATAAACAACATATGCACCTAATCCATAAAACAATCAGCACTTGTAACTTACAAATCACTAATCAATGTTCGATAAATACATTAATCAGTTCACAATCTTAATAAAAATGTGATAACTACTTTCTGTAATTATCGTTTTCGTGAATTTTTTTTAGTAATATTAATTTTATAATTTGTTCTAAAAAAAAAAAAAAAAAAAAAACAAAAAACACCAAAAAAAAAAAAAAAAAAAAAAAAAAAAAAAAAAAAAAAAAAAAAAAAAAAAAAAAAAAAAAAAAAAAAAAACAAAAAAAAACACAAAACATGAATTAAAAGGTTGGCCTACTTTATAGAGAGAGAAAGTGAGTTCTAGTGAGAGAAACTACACCTTATGTGTGTATATTGTAAAATGATCAACCCACCCCTTCCCATGGCTAGAAAGGGGTATATATACATAAGTTTTGTGCCCCTAAGTAAGCTATGGAGTGGGCTAACATGTGGGTAAAGACCCGGCCCAACACTATAATTCATACGGTAATTAAACGATTACTATTAAGGCTACAAGCTAACCTATGCTAGACATTACACGGGGTGACCGAGTCTTTTACATGGATTTTCATAATCCCAACAGATCCATTAGAAAATGTTATAGGAAACCTTAACCAAATAACCCTTAGATCACAAGCCCAGAACCAAAGTAACTTCTACTGTTTCATATCAACTATAGAACCTAAGAATGTGAATGAAGCCTTAGGAGAGAAATATGGAAATATCGCGCATGCACGAAGAATAACTCAATTCATTGCTAATGACTTTTGGGAGCAAGTTCCATCAACCTAAGAATATGACAAATTATAGGTGATCAAAGATGTGGTGTTTTAAGGAATAAGTTAGACATAACGTATTTATTCTAGAAAAAAGGCTAGGTTAGTTGCTCAAGGCTACAACCAACAAGATGTCATCGATAAGAATGAAACTTATGCCCCGATGCTAGACTTAATCTAATAAAGTAAATTATTAGCCTATGCGTCGCCTTATATTTTAAATTATTTCCAATTATATGTAAAAAGTACATTCCTTAACAGTATTATAACAATGAGGAGTAAACGTGGCACAACCTTCCAAGATTCATTGATTACAAAAAACCAGAATCATGTTTATAATTAAATAAAGCATTATATGGTCCTTAAACAATCACCCAAAGCTTGGTATGATATATTAAAAAGCATATCTCATAATACATGAATAAAAAATAAGAATGGTAGATAACACTCTTTTTACTAAGAAGGAAAAGTTCAAATCTCAACATAGTTCAAATAAATGTCATGACTTTTATATTCGGTTCGACATGTCAAGTCATTTGTGATGAATTTGCCAAAATCCATACATTCTGAGTTTCGAGATAAGCAAGATGGGTGAACTATAACATCTTCCTTTGATTACAAATAAACAAATGGAAGACAATATATTCTTTAATCAATCTACGTATATAAAGAAAAGCTAAGAAATTTGGTCTAAAGATTCAAACCAATGAAAACCCTAGTCCTCGAAAACTAAACCACACGAAAGAGATATGTGAGTCGGTAATAGTACCAAGATCAAGGCAAAAAGGTTAGTAAATTATACCTAATGGCAATTAGGCCCGATATCATTTTTAGTGCTGCCTTGTGCCCGCATTCAAGAGGGCTCCTAAAACCACTCACCTTGAAGCGGTTAGAACGTACTTCTGATACGTTAAAGGCACTACGCACTTAGGATTATGGTATCCTAAGGGGTCCGACATAGAAACCGTGAGTATATGCCGACTCTGATCATGCGGGAGTTTATGTGGACCAAAAATCACTAGCGGTATTTATACGTTCGTGGATTTAGTTTGACATCTTGGGGGTTCTAGAAGAAATAAATCCACTCTTGCTATATCCACTATCGAAGCCGAAAACGAAAGCGCCGTGAAAGGCATGTCCACAAGCACTCAAGGATTAAACAAGCTCTCATACGACTATTAACGTAAGACTCGACACGTTCCCATCATGTGCGACAATAAAGGCGCAATTGACCTTAGACAAAAACCCGTGCAACAGGTTCCTCATAACCAAACATCATCGAAATATGTCCCCCACTTTCCTTCGCGATAAATGGCCCAAAATGACATATCTCAATCCGAAAAAGTGTCGTCCGTCTACAACATCGCCAAATATCCTTACAAACCCCTTAAACGTGAATCGGTTAACTATCACCGTCTTGTTTCGGAATGATGGAACACATACCCATAAAACCTATTTCCGCCTATCGTCTCTTCTTCAAGTTCGATTTCTAGTCCATGTACCACTCTTGTCGTGACAACTTATTACTTAATCCGAAGTACTTTAAGCATTTTTAATCATCGAAAATGAAAATTAAAAATGTTTCACTCCTCTTTTGTTAAATTTTCCGTTAAAAACTCAAATCAAAAACCCTTTACTGAGGGCAGCCCCCCAATATATTTAGGACCGCCATTAGATATGGACGCCATCAGCAGACCATAATATGGAACCACTTAAACAAAAATTTTCAAAACACAAAAATAAACACTCCTTTAATTGTTGCCAATGACGCACACCACAAAACCCACCAAAACCCAAATACAACCATTAAAACATCAATTAAGATCAAATCACACTAATAATCAATCGCTAACATCACAAAAGATCATCAATTGTAATCAATTCATCTACTTTTCTTTCAATTTGAGTCTAGGGTACATGATGAACACAAAAAAAAAAATTGAGGATATTTTATTATTCTTTCAATTTTGTATAATTAAGACTACTAGAACAATGTACAACAGTATCTTCCCGTAGACAATAGATTGCAAACCTTGGTGAAATTAAACGAAAATTGATTTTTAACCAAAACCCCTAATATTATTTCCCAAATCACATCACGTTATGAACACCATAAATTGTTGTTAAGCAATGTACATACAACCAAAAAACATTTTCAAACACATGCAAAAAGATCTCATGAACAAATTTCAAAACATAATTCATAAGTATTTACGACTTGTTTGGTTGACAAAATCAAACTAAGGAGCCATTGGTTAGCTCCTTAGATTTTATATTTAGGTCGATTAACAATACTCCCACAAATGATACATTTAGGGCACACACTAGAAACTTGCGCATGAACATATTCATGAGGAAAAAGTAATAAAATAGTGATTTCATTCTCTACAGGAAATCATGCCTTGCAAATCATCTAAAGATTAACAAAAATACAAGACACTAACTCCCAAAATTCACATGAATTCCGATCTCCAAAAAAGAAAAACTAATAAACCTTGAAGAAAGGTACAATCACGAGGTCTGGTGGTTTTGATAACTTTAACGGATCAAAACTATGTTCGGTCTTATGTTTTCAATTTGTACGAGTATGAGGTGTTCTTCTGAAAATCAATGAACAAGAATGTCTTCGTTTTATTCTCGATATTATATCAATATCGTTTGAGTTATTCCGCCGACAGGTCAAATGTTTTGCGAATTTGTCATTCAAAAGTCAACTCTTCTCCTACTCTCTGAAAATTTTAGGCTGCAAAGTCTTGACATTCCTGTGAAGGAGCGTGTGTCTTTACCCGAAATGGAGACATGATGAGTTGGCATCCCTCGGATGGTCCATATCAAACCAACCCTCCATCTATCAAGGACACAATTTGTCCATTCGAATTGATCAAGAAGTCAATCCGACGGCAACCGTCATGAGGAGGGAGATGGATTTTCATGATTTCAAATTTCTCAATCGGGAAATCATACCCAACTTAAACCTTTAGAGAAAACATCCGAGGAAAAACTTATATTGTCTGGGGGTAATAGGTATCATGTTCCCGCGTGTCTTTGTTTTATGCTTTACTGTGATGTACACTCCGAAAGATTCAATCTTGCCTATTACATGGCAAAACGAATGGAGTGGGTCACTAAGCAAGCTAGGTTAATTCTACCCTATAGTATGCTATTAACTCACTTGTTTAAATCCATCATGAATGAATATCCTGAGTTGTACAACGAGTCTTATGTCTTGTACGATCGTGTCATGAATCCTCTTGCCGCTCAACTAGAGCAAAAAACCACAGAAGGGCTCCGAGTCACAAAAAGGTCTCATATACCACTTCTTCGGATTTATATACTTCCGGCTTCGATCAACCAACCTCACTCATCTCAACATGAAGATGAACTATGGTAAATACGAAGAACCACAGCGTGCAATCACTCCTTCCACAATTATGTTATGTCAAACCCTTAACCATCATGTTCCCACAAGTTTATTCAAAACCCACCCAATGTCGACCAAAACATGGAACCATTTTTACACCCCCAACCAAATCCCAACCGGCAAGTGCAATTAAGATATTAGCAACGTGTGTGGAGAGGACAATCGGAAAAAGCCAAGAAGGTATGGAGAAACATGAGGCAGTGAGCAATGAGTGAAATTGTTTATAAGAACAAATTATACTATCGTTATTAACTAATCCATTATGGATAGGTGTTTAAATCTGTATCACTTATTAGTAACATAGTATTTATATGGGCAACTAAGATTGCCATGGATATCTTTTCAATTTATCATCTCAAACCAATGCTTCATACACCTTAGATAGACTCTTTGCTATATGTATATATTATTCATGCTTATCCTTTTGATAAATGTTTGCTACAAATGCTTCCCCAAATAACTCATGATATTGATAATTAAATAGATAATGAGTATTAGATGATTCATGATGAAATAGAATTAACTGAAAAAGGGGAATTTGGAAATTCTTTAAATACATCATTTCAGGAAATTTCTGGGAAATTTTTTTTTGTCTCCAGAAAACGGCCCCTTAAATACTAGGCGGCCCCCTAAATATATATGGGACTGCTGGGTAATTAAGGGACCGCCGTCAGAGGTCACAGATTCCTCTACTGTGACCTTCTGAATTTCTGTGCAGTTGGCCACTATCCCATCTAGGCACAGCTATAATTTCTACATTTTGACAAATACCTTTTTGGAATCTCAAACCTCAAACCCCAAGCCTTACCTCTTCAATTCATCTCTTCCACCTTAAATCATGAACTCTCCTCTACAATCATCTTCCTCAACCAAAATCTACCATGAATTCCACCAATGCTTCTTCTTCAAACCCTTTCAAGAAAATCAAGTTAACCATAATCCCTTCTAGGCAACTATTTGTCAACATCTCTAGTGATGAAGAAGTCACCACTACACCTTCTCCTACCACCACTTCTTCATCTCCAACTCCTCCAAATGCACCATCAAAAACTCCATCTACAAATCAAACCTCCTTAAGCCAAGATAATACATCTTCTTCTTTTCAATCAAAACTTCAAATTTCACCTCCATCCTCAAATGAACCAACCTCTCCTCAACCTTTGAACCCTTTGCTTGAGAACATCTTGGATGTCCCTCCTAGACCTTTAAACCCTCAACCACTTCAAAGCCTTCCGTTCCTTTGATACCACTCTAATCACTATCACTAATCACACCTCTGAAAATCACTCAAGTCCACCTTCCACCATCACCCACCACCACCTCAACCTCCTATCATGG
The DNA here is from genome assembly GCA_026074375.1 of Tanacetum coccineum. Taxonomy (NCBI): domain Eukaryota; kingdom Viridiplantae; phylum Streptophyta; class Magnoliopsida; order Asterales; family Asteraceae; genus Tanacetum; species Tanacetum coccineum. The sequence goes on along the minus strand of BQNB010104372.1, from coordinate 3,960 downwards.
ACATCCACTCTACTATAACTAACATGACTATCAAGATCAACATGTATTTGTTGTTTCACATCGGAACCTCCACTTTGAACTTTAACCTTTAAGATAAAAGAACATGATCTTTCAAACCACCGCATTCACAACCCATTTTCCACCTCCACCATAGACCCTTTTCAAATGGCTTAATAATGGAAAATCAAAGACATTTTGTCTTAAAAAGTCATTCTCTATAATCATGAATCCTAAGACATTATTTATATTACGACTCTTTATCATTGTATTAGTTCTATTTTATATTCATGAATGTATTAGTTTGGTTGCTACTTAATGAGTTACTTGTTGGTGGAAATGAAACTCTTCATTTGTTATTTAAAATACAATGTGTTAACTTGTAAAGATATTTGTCCTTGCACTTGTACTTCTAACCTTGTTTTGTAGCAAACGAAATTATCGTAAGATCAATCCCTTGGTGCACCGAACGACGGAGGTATCAAACATCAAGGGGAGTCTTTAATCGTCGATTCTTTCACACTACTACATTCGAAACAACAACCTTTTTGGATTCGACAACAAGGGGGAGAAATGAAATTAAACTCATTAGTAAAATTAATAACCTCTAAACTTAAACTAATGATTATTATATTTAGTCATCAATCAAAAAGTGAGAGATTGTTAATACAAATAATGTCTAAAAACGATAATTATATTTTATTAGACCTCTCGATTTTTTGATAATAACAGAAATGTAAAAATTGTTACGAAAAAAATAAACGTATAAAAAATTACAAACCGTAAAATACAATTTCAAAAGATTAAACCCATCAAGGTATAGGATAAACAAATCATAAACAAGAATAGTGAATACGAAAAATATTATTCTAAACCTTACATAACAACAAAATTGAGTTTTAAAAAAAAATAAAAACAAAATATTTATTTCTAAAAGAAATGTATATTACGAATAAAAATTTGAAATCATATTTTTTCCCCCAAAATAAAATAACAAAAATAATACACACCTTACCCCACAAAAAACAAAAAGAGAGCGTAGTCAACAAAAAAAAAACGGCACTTTTTGTATCATAGTAAATACTGGCTACCCCATCTGAAAAACAGAACCTCTGCCACGAATAAAAAATAATTTTTTTTTCTCAAACTTACTTTTCCACTCTTCTTTCATTCTTTCTAAAACACATATATCATAATCACTAACATACCTTGAACTTGTATCAAGTGTATTAAAATCTTTGCTTCTCCCTTCGTCCTACTACTTCTAATCAATAGCAAGAAAGAACAATCCGTATTCTTCTACATACTAATTGTTATTAAGTGGATCTCCTTCTTCCTCCTCAAGATCACAAGTCTTTAAAAATAACTTTTGTTTGATCAATTGATTGTGTGAAGACCAATTGTTTTAAAATTGTGTACCTTATGATTTTGCTATGGGTGTTAATACCAAAGTAATAAATCTTGTGAGTGAGTAAAGACTTAGTGAAGTCTTAGATTGTTCTAGCAAAATTAGGACTCGACATATACTTAGTGTCAGAAGAAATAACGACGTGTTAACGTTTTGCTCTGCCTAAAGAGGAGCTTTTTGACATAGTAGAAATCTCGAGTCGAGTACTCGTGGAGTGGAGAAGGAACATAAGAGTCTTTCGATACCGAACCACTAATAATTCTTGGTATCTTGGTTTGATATAACTTACTCTATCTCACCTATATTGTTATTGTTTACTTAGTTCATTACATTAGATAGTTTAGTTGTGATTCGTATTGTTGATTGATTGACATACAACTCAAATCAAAGCATTTTATAAGCAAAGTTTTAAAATGGTCAAATTAAGCGGTAAACTATTCAACCCCTCATTCTAGTTTCCTACAAACAATATCATTCAGGGTTATACATTAAACTTCTTAAACCATCCATTCAATATCGACCTTAATCCTTTAGAACTTTTTAGTTTTTGACGTCATAAATGGTATACTGGTTGAATTAATAAAAAAATAAAATGAGAATAAATATTTTTTTTTATGATATTTATTTTGGGGTGGGAACGGGGGGGGATGCTATCATCGTTTGTGCTGAGAAACTCGTTCGTATTCCCTAGGGAAATGAAACTTTAATTGTTCATGGTGACGGAAGCAACCGGGGAAACGAGACTTGTTTGAACATCATCTCGTGCACTAAAACACAGAAGTGCATGCTTAAAGGATGGCACGTCTTTTTGGCACATGTCACTACAAAGGAGACTAAAGACAAGTAGGAGGAGAAACGACTTGAGGACGTGCCAATCGTTCAAGATTTTCCTGAAGTATTTCCTGAAGACTTGCCGAGTCTTCCTCCGACTCAACAAGTGGAATTCCAGATCAATTTGATAACTGGTGCAGTCACTGTACACAGCCTACCTATCGAAAACCCAATGAAAAGAAGGAATTTATCTACCAACTCCAGAGCTTTCCAGACCAAAGGCTTCATAAGACCTAGTTTCCTAACTTGGGGACTCCGGTCATGTTTGTTCCAAATAAGATTGTATCATTTCGAATGTCATCGATAGTCGGGAATTGAACAAGCAAATCGTGAAGAATCGTTATCCTCTCCCGAGGATAGACGATTTATTGAACAAACTCAAGGATCAGTGTCTACTGAAGAACGATTTGAGGTCGGGATTATCATCAGTTAGGAAGTTGAGACGGAGACCTACCCAACAACCGCTAATTCAAGACACGTACATGTCATAATTAAATACAAGTTATCCATTTGTGATATTAGAACGCACCGGCAGTATAATATGAACCTCAAGAAACGTGTTTGCAAGTGCCATAAATTGGATAAATATTATGATAGTCTTTATTGCCGATCACCTTATCTCCTCGAAGAAACAAGAGAACAAGTAAAAGCAATCTAATGATAATCCAAGAGTTACTAAAGAAAAAGGAGTTGTACACTAAATTCTCTGAAATTGAGATTATGGAATCCAAATCGTATAATTTCTCAGCCACGTGATTGATAGTCAAGGCATATACGTGGATCCCGCCAAGATCAAATCCATAAAAGATTGGGCATCACCTAAGACTCCAACATAAATACATCAATTTTTAGGTCTTGTCGGTTATTTTTGAAGATTCATCAAAGGATTCTCAAAAGTTGCTAAGCCAATGACCAAGCTCATGTAAAAGAAAGTCTCCTTTGAATGGGGTGACAAGCAAGAAGCAGCTTTTCAGACATTGAAGAATGAGTTGTGTAGCGCACCTTTCTTAGCTCTCCCTCAAGGAGCTGAGAACTTCATTGTTTATTGTGATGCGTTGCATAAAGGATTGGGTGCGGTGTTGATGCAAAACAAAAAGGTGATTGCTTACGTATCATGACAGTTGAAGATTCACGACAAAATTTATACCACTCATGATTTGGAAATTGGTGCACTGGTGCTTGCTCTAAATATTTGGAGACACTACTTGTACGGAACCAAGCGTATGGCGTTCACGGATCATAAGAGCTTACAACATATACTTGACCAAAAGGAGTTAAACATGAGGCAACATTGTTGGTTAAAGTTGCTCAGTGATTACGATTGTGAAATTCATTATCACCTGGGGAAAGCAAACATAGTGGCCGATGCCTTAAAGCCGTAAAGAACGGATTAAGCCATTACGGGTTCGAGCCTTAGTCATGACTATTGGTTTGGATCGCCCCAAACAAATTTTGGAAGCTCAAATAGAAGCACAAAAACCAGAGAACATCAAAAAGGAAGACACGGAAGGTATGATCAGGAAGGATATACCAAAGGAAAAGTTGGAACCCCGTGCCGATAGAGCTCTATGCTTAAATGGAAAGAGTTGGTAGCCATGTTATAGTGATTAAAGGACTGTGATCATGCACGAGTTCCACAAATCATAATACTCTACCCATCCAGGTTCCAACAAAATGTATCAAGACATGAAAAAGCTATATTGGTGGCCCAATATGAAGGCCGA
>BQNB010104371.1:4051-23832 GCA_026074375.1 Tanacetum coccineum | reverse complement strand
CCTGTTAATATTGCTGCCCCTAAATCAAAAATGAATGATGCATTACCCAAAATATATACTTATTTTAAAGCACATTCACCAGTAAGAAGGACTTTTAACTAAAAATCAGCAGCCAAAACCAATAATCTTAATGAAAAAAATTAAAATTGCAAGGGTTAACAATGTAACTATTGCTGGGCTAAAAGCAGTAGTTAGTGCTGCTGTGAGAAATGGGAAAAATGTTATTAAGTCCTCAGCATGTTAGATTTTGAGACCAACAGGAAATGTTATTGACCATAACTCCAAAGACAGTGGATCATACTTGCTTAAAAGATTTGACTATGTTGATCTACAAGGCAGACTCAAGTCAATAATAGCTTAGGTCCCCAAGAGAAACTAATTCTCTTATTTTGTGTGCAGGGCAATCCAAAATATACTTTACAGGATCAAGGGATTTTTGATAGTGGATGCTCTAGGCATATGACAAGAAACAAATCCTTCCTTACAAATTATCAAGAGGTTGATGGTGGATTTGTTGCATTTGCAGGAAGTCCTAAAAGAGGTAAAATTATTGGAAAAAAGTAAAATTAGGACTGGGAAATTAGATTTTAAAGATGTATACTTTGTAAAGGAACTTAAGTTTAACCTTTTCTCTATCTCACAAATGTGTGACAAGAAAAATAGTGTTCTTTTCACTGAGACTGAATGTCTTGTTCTATCTCCTAACTTTAAGCTACTTGATGAAAGTCAAGTCTTGCTTAAAGTTCCCAGACAGAACAACATGTATAGTTTTAATTTAAAGAATGTTGTTCCTTCAGGAGGTTTGACTTGTTTATTTGCAAAGGCTACAATAGATGAGTCTAATTTATGGCATAGGAGGCTTAGTCATATAAACTTTAAAACATTGAACAAACTTGTGAGGGGAAACCCTGTTAGAGGTTTGCCTTTAAAGCTCTTTGAAAATTACCATACTTGTGTTACTTGTCAGAAGGGAAAGCAACACAAAGCTTCTTGTAAGACCAAGCTTATGAGCTCTATCAGTCAACCCTTATAAATGTTGCATACGGACTTATTTGGGCCAACATCTGTAAGGAGTATCAATCACAAGACATATTGCCTTGTTGTCACTAATGACTATAGTAGGTTTAGTTGGGTTTTCTTTTTGGCCACTAAGGATGAGACTAGTGGGATCCTTAAAACTTTTATTACAGGCATAGAAAACCAAATAAATCATAAGGTTAAAATCATTAGATGTGAGAATAGAGCTGAGTTCTATGGGGGAACTTACTTTCTTCTTAGGGTTACAGGTCATGCAGAGAGATGATGGTATCTTCATCAGCCAAGACAAGTATGTGACTAATATATTAAAGAACTTTGATTTCTCCTCAGTTAAGATAGCAAGCACTCCAAATAGAGACTAACAAGGCATTGCTCAAGGATGAAGAAGCTAAGGATGTGGATGTTCACTTATACAGATCAATGATTAGATAATTGATGTACTTAACAGCTTCTAGGCATGACATAATATTTGCTGTTTATGCTTGTGCAAGGTTTCAAGTTACACCAAAGACTTCACATCTTCATGTAGTAAAGATGATCTCTAGATACTTAAAAGGTCATCCTAAATTGGGCCTTTGGTATCCTAGAGATTCACTATTTGACTTGGAAGCTTTTTCTGATTATGATTATGCTGGAGCTAGCCTTGACAGGAAATCCACAACAGGAGGTTGTCAATTTCTTGGCAAAAGGTTGATTTCATGGAAATGTAAAATTGATTCATTGACAAAATCTTTGATTATGCGCAGTTTACTAATGGAAATCAATCCTAATGGTGATGTTTACAGGGTATAGAGACAAATTGTTAATGCGGGGGAGCTGAAAGGAGAAAGCATTGATATGTATACTTACTGCTATCCCTCATGCTTTTCTATTCTCACTCTCTTCAAGTACTCAGAGCACAGATGATAAGGATGCTGATGAGGTACCAGACAAAGGAGATGATGATGTAAGTCAAAGAAATGGTCAATAAAAGGAAGGAGGAGCTTCAAATAAAGAAGATGACCAGCATGTGCAAGATTTTAGAGTTGAATTGGATACTTTTCCTGTTTAACAGAAAGAAGGTTATGCTAACAACACTAACAGAGATAGTACTGCTAGTCCATCTGTTAGTACTGCTGAGCTAAGTATTAATACTGCCAGTAAAAATATTAATACTGGTAGTCTAACTATTAATATTGCTAGTCGCAGTCCTAAAGATTCAGTCTGCAATCTTTGGAAAACACTGCATATTTGTTGATGCTATGATGTTAGAGTAGTGGTTCAGTGGCTGACCTTAACAAACTTGGAAACACCATGAATGTCAGTCCTGTTCCCTCAAACCCGAGTAAGATAGGATATCCTAAGACATTCATTGGAGACCATAAATTCGCTACTCAATAAGAAGGATGACCAAGATTTCTGAAGAACATACTATGGTCAGTACATCAAAAACGCAGAGGAGAACAAATCACAAAGATTATCCAAAACTGCTATTTGCCTATTGTTCTCTCACAAATAGAACCCAGAGGTGATTCAAGCTTTAACAGATTCAGTAGATAGAAGCAATGCAAGTGGAAGTTCTGCAATTTAACTTCAAAAGGCTTGGACTCTGGTGTTCTTCCTCTAAAGGCAAGAGGCTATTGAACTAAGTGGTATATAGAAACAAGAAGATATGATAGAGGAATTGAGTTTATGAAAAAGGCAAGACTGGTGCATATGGTTACACCCAAGAAGAAGGCATTGATTATGATAAGGTTTTTACTCTTGTTGCTAGAATTAAAGCAATCAGATTATTTTTGGCCTATGCATCATTTATGGGACTTATTATGTACCAGATGGATATGAAGAGTGCCTTTTTACTAGGGTTACTATATGAATAGGAGAGTTTATGTGTGCCAGCTCTGGTTTTGAATGATCCATAGTTCCTAATAAGGTTTTATAATGTAGAAAAGCTTTATATGGTCTACATCAAGCTCCTAGAGCCTGGTATGAGACCTTGTCTACCTACTTATTGGAAAATAGATATAGAAGAGGCACTATTGATAAAACTTTATTCATCAAGAAGGACAGAAGTGATATCTTGTTAGTACAGGTGTATGTTGATGATATCAACTTTGGGTCTACAAAGAAGTCTTTGTGTGTTGAATTTGAGCAGATGATGCACAAGAGATTTCAGATGAGTTCTATGGGAGAGCTCACTTTCTTCTTAGGATTACAAGTACAATAGAAGGAGGATGGAATCTTTATTAGCCAAGACAAGTATGTGGCTGATATTCTGAAAAAGTTTGATTTGTCCTATGAAGACAGCAAGAGCACTCTATGGAGCCTAACAAGGGCATTGGTCAAGGATGAAGAGCTGAAGTTGTGGATATTCACTTATACAGATCACATACGTGATTGGATCATTGAAGTACTTAACAGCTTCTGGCCTTACCTAACCATTTGTTGTTTGATGCTTGTTATGCAAGGTTTCAAGTTACTCCTAAAAATCTCGCATTTAATGCAGTGAAAGAGAATCTTTAGATTATTAAAAGGTCAACCTTATTGGGCTTTGGTATCCTATGGATTCACCATTTAACTTGGAAGCTTTCTCTGATAGTGATTATATTGGAGCTAGCCTTGACAGGAAATCAACAATAGGAGGTTGTCAATTTCTTAGCAAAAGGTTGATTTCACGGCAAAGTAAGAAGCAGACCTATTGTTGCCAATTCTACTTTACTGAAGCAGGTATGCTACTGATGTATTGTTCTGGGGGGGGGTGGGGGGGGGTGGGGACGGTAGGTGTTATGGATCAAATCAAATGCTTGATTATAGGTTCAATTTGAACACCTAAGATTCACATTTGATAATGAATCACTTTGTATTGTGAGGAATCCAGGGTTTATTCTAAAACCAAAGCACATTGAAATAAGCATTCCCCATTTCATCATAGATTCTTATGAGTAGAAGTTGAATTAGTAAGCAAGGTTCAACAAACCACAATGTTTGTAGATCTTATCACAAGCATTTGATGTTAGCAAGTTAACTTTCTGATTGCTAGCATGTGGATTATTAAACTCTAAAGTATTATTTAAGGGAGGTTAATTAATTTTGGATGAACGGTCTGTAACATTAAGCCGAAGTGAGTGGAAGGGTCAGGCTTAAACCAACATGATCCCAACACACTTCAAATATATCATATTAATCTTGAACTATACACTGTTTTATCCAATCTTAACCCAAAAGATCATAAAACTCTAGGATACGACCTATAGAGGGACCAGATGAGTCTATTTTCAATCTCGCCCTATTCCTGGTAGAGGCGGAATGAGAATGTCAATAAGAGTGGGAAGCCAGGACAAGGAAAGAGGCATAGTATGTACTGATTGTCTAAGTGTTAGAAGCAGAGCCTGCAAGTCGGATAGCTCATCAGCTTAGGACTGATCACATTGGGCACTATCCTTAATGAGAATCTCTTCCATAGAGAGACACCCTGCACGTGGGTTTTCTGTCGGGTTAATGTCGACACAAGATACCAATATTGGGGGCAGAAGTCTGTACTCCCTCTGGTCTTGTCGGACTCGCAACTCCTACCTATCACGTCGCTGATTCGACTCTAAATCTCACTCTCTAAGTGAGATAAGTTTTCATAAGTTGATCACCACAGACACACATGTGAGAGAATGTTCCTTGAATGATCATAAAGGCTTTTGAGTTAGATTCAGCATCGGTTTCTCTCCATTTCTGATCTTGACTAGATTGGACTACTTCAATCATGACATGGACAGTATTATTTCGAGGGCTAGGCTGATTCACATGATTGCGACTGATAGATCGCGTAATCGCGTGACAACTCTCATTTAAGGCACTCCAAGTGGATGGCTACGGGTCTCGGTATCATATCCAATGATCACCAATCATAACACTAGAGTCTATACACTCGCGTAGATACACTATAGAATAGTCTTATCCTCTGTAAAGACTGCTAACTGTGCCTCACTCTCATATCCAAAATATGATAACACCACACAAAGACCGCATAAATACCCTAGCACAGCCACAAAATCACGGATCAACTGCAGATTCGCACTACCAGAGCTGTACCTACGCTAGAATATATATTCACCCTCGCGCTTCCACAGCGCATAAGCACCTCCGCTCATCAACCGCTAGGAGTGGAGGATACTCGCTTGCGCCATATCGGCCTCGCCTAGTTCTGCTTCTAGAGAAGTGTATAGTACAGACAACAGATGGGCGTAAGCCATTATTAATCTCTCGCGCCTACAGATATCCGTTTAGGCCCAGAATACACACTAACGCGCATCTCCCCGTTACCCTTAGGGGAACTGACGCTCACGACGTTGTGCGTCCACCACCTACGCTGTGTCTGCTAACTGCATAGTAGAATCCTATATACTGCGCAGCGAGTCGACTCTAGAATCTGACAATAGAGTTTGAGCGGCACCTGCATCACATAAATCCCGTCTAAGCGAACGACTTCCCTGACTCCTCCAAGAGTTAACCTCGTCTCACCGCTAGTGGGGAAGACTCGCCTCGAAATAAGTGGAATAATTTAATGGCACTTTATTTTTACAAAATTTTGATGATAGAATTCAAGAGTCGTTGTGTCGAGAGTATAAATAAAACGGGATAGTACTGACAAGAGAGTGATAGAGATTAGATAAGACACTGCTCGTCGACTACTCTAGATAAGACTCGTCATAAAATCGAACAGATCGCGTTCGGAGTGCACTATCTACTATATAACAGTAGAGCTGCTTTTGGTGAGGCAAAGAAATGCAGAAATAGAGAGTGTGATCTTAATTACACCACGAGAATGAGCATTCTTTGAGAGATTATATATCTACTAGGTCAGGATGGACAGATGATCTGCTTCTGGATAAGTCCACTTAGCGGCTTTTATATGAGAGCGCGCTCCTATTTCAAGAATTATGATGTTGCAAGCTTTGATTATGCTGTCTCGGCACTTATCTCTTGTACATACGTGCCGTAGGTCTGTTACTGCTCGTAGTGAGCACTTACTCTTATTACTGTTCTGGCACGACACACACTCGCAAACATTACCCTCTCGCACTCAGACCCCCTACCAACCCCTCTAGTTATATGAAGAGACTTACAACCTCATCAAAAACCTACCTCACTCAGTCCGACCTTAACACCGGCCCCCACCAACCCCCCCCTACCCCATAGCATCAAGCTTAGGTCCTCTATACTCTTCATCTCTAGAGCACGGAGCACAGACCACATTAACTCTTGCGCTTCTGCGCACCTTTAAATGCATGTTGCCACAGCCGTACCTAGACCACTAAGCCTTATATGATAGATTGCCGAGATGACGGGGTCGAGACAGCCCTTCTCTGTCTCACACTCAACCCTCTAGATGACATGTCTACACACGCGAGCGCCCCTCTCCTCATCGTAGACCTCCCTTATACCACGCCACCTCCCACGACCACTCCTGAGTGTCTAGCCCGCATACCCATCATTCGCCATACCACACACCCTCTGTCATAGATCCCGCTCCCCCCCAGACACCTAATCCCCAATAAACCCTAACCTAAAAATTCGTCATCAGAAGAGATAGTCATTCATATAATAACCACCCACATCGCCAATGCCATGCGACCCCTCCCCACACTCCAGTCTGATGCGACGCTAATATGTCATCTTGACGGCTTCGACTTTTCTGGCCACCGACCGATAATCAACTATAAAGAACCCCCTCGCTGCACAGCGGGTGCCCTCTACCGCGCAATTTCCTTCGAATTTTCTATATCTTACATACCAGTTCCTCCGTCCATATCAAGACATACGTTAACACCGGTGCACTACTTCCACCACTGCACATAGATCCTCTCTACTACATCTAGGTTATGAATCCAACAGAGAGCCCTACTGCGTCCCAGCCCCGCGTTCCCTTGCAGAAGTAAAATCACACAGCCTTCATCATCGGCGGACCACTCGCACTCAGTTACAACGTCCCCTACGCTCTGCACAACATAGTCAACTCTCTGCTACTATCATTCCTTCTGACGACCAAAGCAATAATCTATAGTCACCGTCGATCCTCGATCATAGCTTGGCATGATCTGCTGCATGATGGCTAGCACACGCCCATTGTCTTCCCACACACTGGCTCTACATATTTTTGCACCAGATATTGGATACGACGCAATGGGCGCTATGCAATCTTCTCCTCACAACTAAGCACTTGTACTCTCGAAAGGGTGAATCATCAAAACTTTGCTAAAAAGACTCACCCCTGTGCTAAAAAGAACATGGTTCCAAGAGCAGTACTAATGAATTCTAGCTTAGTATCATTTAATACTGCTAGACAAAATATTTCTAAAATAGCAGTATTGGTTAATACTGCTAGACAAGTTAATACTGCTCACTCGAAAACAACAATGATTGCTGCTAGACTAATATCATATCTTTCTAAAACAACACATTCGACTGTTAAGAAGCCCATTCATAAGAACACAACATTTAAAAACAGTAATATTAATCAAAGGGTTAATACTGTTAGGGGTAAAAATCTTAATACTGCTAGGCCAAAAGCAGTAGTTAATGCTGTTAAGGGAAATAATTTTAATGTTGTTAAGGCCTTAGCTTCTTGGGTTTAGAAACCAAAGAGTAAAGTTTTAGACCATGTTTCTAAACACAAGAGTGCATCAATCACCCAAAAAAAGTTTGATTGTATTGATGCACAAGGCAGATTCAATTCAGTGATGGCTTGGGTGCCCAAAAGAAACTGATTTTCTTATCTAATGTGTAGGGCAATCCACAAATGGATTTACAGGATCAAGGAGTGATTGATAGTGGATGCTCAAGGCACATGACAGGGAACATGTCCTATCTTACAAACTATGAAGAGATAGATGGAGGATATGTTGCTTTTGGAGGGAACCCCAAAGGAGGGAAAATCACAGGAAAAGGTACCATTAAAACTGGTAATCTAGATTTTGAAAATGTGTATTTTGTGAGAGAGTTAAAGTTTAATCTCTTTAGTGTCTCACAAATGTGTGATAAAAAGAATAGTGTTCTTTTTAATGACACTGAATGTATTGTTTTATCTCCAAACTTTAAGTTAATTGATGAAAGTCAAGTTTTACTTAGAGTTCCTAGAAAGAACAATATGTATAGTGTTGATTTAAAGAACATAGTTCCTAAAGGAGGTTTAACTTGCCTTTTTGCAAAAGCCACATCTGATGAATCTAAACTTTGGCATAGAAGGCTAGGTCACTTAAATTTTAAAACCATGAATAAATTAGTTAAGGGAAATCTTGTAAGAGGTTTACCTTCCAAACTTTTTGAAAACGATCAACCTGTGTTGCTTGTCAAAAGGGAAATCATCACAGAGCCTCTTGTAAATCCAAAACTGAGAACTCAATCAGTCTTCCTTTACATTTGTTGCATATGGACTGGTTTGGTCCAACATTTGTAAAAAGTCTTATAAAGAAAATGTATTGCCTAGTTATCACAGATGATTACAGTAGATTTACATAGGTTTTTTTTCTAGCTACTAAGGACGAGACTAGTGGCATTCTTAAGTCCTTTATAACTGGGATAGAAAATCTAGTAGATCACAAGGTTAAGGTGATTAGATGTGATAATGGGACTGAGTTCAAAAATAGAGAAATGAATCACTTTTGTAAGATAAAGGGTATTTTAAGACAATTTAGTATAGCTGGAACTCCTTAACAAAATGAAGTTGCTAAGAGGAGGAATAGGATAATAATTAAGGCTGCTAAGACTATGCTAGATGATTCTAAGTTGCCAACTACTTTTTGGGCAGAAGTAGTTAATACTGCTTGCTATGTGCAAAATAGAGTGTTAGTAGTTAAGCCTCATAACAAGACCCCATATGAACTTTTTCATGGTAGAACACCAACTTTAAGTTTTATGAGACCATTTGGGTGTCTTGTTACCATTCTTAATACCATAGATCATTTAGGAAAATTTGATGGTAAGGCTGATGAAGGTTTCTTTGTTGGATACTCTTTGAATAGTAAAGCCTTTAGAGTATTTAATAGTAGAACAAGGATAGTGGAAGAAAACTTGCATATTAGGTTTAGTGAAAGTACACCTAATGATATAGGTAGTGGACCAGATTGGCTATTTGATATTGATGCACTAACAAGAACAATGATTATGAGCCAATTGTTGCAGGTACACAGTCTAATGGTTTTGTAGATACAAAAGCAAGTGATAATGCAAGTCAAGCTAAAAAGAAGACATAACCTATCAAAGATTATATTTTGCTACCATTATGGCCTGCTGATCCACCATATTCTCAAGATCCAAAGAGTTCTCATGATAATTGATCCAAACCTTCAAGTGATGATGGAAAGAAGGTTAATGAAGATCCAAGAAAAGAAAGTGAATGTAATGATCAAGAGAAGGAAGATAATGTTAACAACACTAACAATGTTAATGATGCTGGCACAAATAAGGTTAATGTTGTTGGTGGAAAAACAAGCATTGAACTTCCATTTGATCCAGATATGCCTACTTTGGAAGATGATAGCATATTTGACTTCTCAAGATATGATGAAGATGATTGTTCAATGGCTGACATGAACAATTTGGATACAACAATCCAAGTTAATCCTATTCCAACTACAAGAATTCATAAAGATCATCCTCTTAATCAAGTGATTGGAGATTTGCAATCAGCTACACAAACAAGAAAGATGTCAAAGAATTTGGAGGAACATGGGTTTGTTAGTACTATTCAACAAAGAACAAACCATAAAGACCTTCAAAACTGCTTGTTTGCTTGCTTTTTATCACAGGAAGAACCCAAAAAGGTAATTCATGCATTGAAGGATCCAAGCTGGATAGAGGCTATGCAGGAAGAGCTTCTACAATTCAAGTTACAAGAAGTTTGGACTTTAGTGGATTTACCAAATAGAAAAAGGGCTATACGTTCGTTTACCTGGTGATAGCTTAATACACGGAAGGGGTTGTCATCCCGAATAGATCTATTTTATATCATTCACGTGGACATCACGCTATAATGTTCGAAACCAAATGATCGCTAATCACCCGAACAGGGATCACACCCAGAATAAGATCTATTTCATAAATTCGCGCTACCCTCCAAGTAGAATTTACCAGTTCATGACGCTGTGACGTAGACTTGTATTGCTACCCAATTTGGGCAGAGTACAAATAATGGTTATACTCCGTTACCTGTTTCCCTCCAAGTACACTCGGGCAGTATTGTAAAAATAGGTACTCCCGTTACCGTGTGTCCCCTCCATGACACCCGGGCAGTAATTTTATTGCTATCCAGTGCAATCAGGCCTAAGCGAATCCGAAATCATTTCAAATGTAAGTATTGCATTTGTGACCAAAAATGTAAGTTCAAATAATGTATCCCATAGCGAGCTATGCAGCTAATTATGTAAACCAATTTGTAAAATCATATAAATGCATTTGCTAAACAGCATGTTCTCACCCCAAATATAGGTAAACCGTAAAACTTGGGGCTATAACCTACAAATCCCTTTAAACAATCACATGTTATAAGATAACCAAGTATAAGGATTTGTAGACCGCATGTATCCCCTCGGGGTTATAAACCATTCATAAATATTGAAAAGCGAGGCTATGACTCACATTGATTAATGACCCCGATCATTAAGCAATTAAATCACAACTGAATCTGCAACGATCTCGACCACGACCTATAATTATGTCGCTCGATTATAACACGTATTAAATACGACCAACGATGCGTACATCGTTACCACGAAATCATACATATTTTTATATGTATGCAGTCATATATACATGTGATGAGAAATCCACTTGCGCGTCTTTAAACCTTAACCCTTAGTATATTTTATGTATATATACTATTTTCCGTCCAATCCTAACTTATCTCAATATTTACAGAAAGTTACTATTTTTAGACTTCCGTCTTTGAACGAATAATGATCTTAAAAACTATAATTTAAATAATATATTAACCGACTAAGTTTTGACCCGCTATATCTACTTTTTAGAGCAGGACAATCCTCGAGATAAAGTAAAACGTCATTACGAACATCTTTGTGTTTCGCGGAAGGATGAAAACGGACTCGAAAGTGATCAAATCATTTAATTAATAAATCTGCCATTTTTAATATTTATTAAAAATAACCTATTTTTCTACTAAAGTGTATATTCCGATTTCGATCCAGTTTCTTCGTTATTGGGAGTTAGAAGTCCCGTTTTATATCAAAACGTCCGTCAAAATATAATTTGTTATATTTTATAAACCAAAGTCTAACTTTTCAAGGTCTCGAATTCGAATCTCATGTTCTATTTTCTGATTTAAATTACTCGTGATATAAAGGCTACTAAAGTCCATTTTTAGTCCAATTCTCGTCTCAAATATGACTAATATCACTTATACATTAATATCAGTCCCGTTTTAATATTTATATCGTATTTTACTTAGACCGCGCAAGTTATACCGGATTTATCACATATAATCAATTCATAATATAATGAAATAATTTAATACTTTTAAACTAAACGCACCCTTTTTCGGTGATAACCACAAGAACCAAGCCCCTTTTGTGGTGTTCTTTACCACAAAACGAACGCAACTTGTGCGTGGCTGAGGGCAGCCAACGACCCTTATGCGTGGCTGTCCAGCGGACTAAAACAAACACACGTTCGGCTGTTAAAACAGCCAACCAAACGTCCCTAGCTGCTGTTGCAGCCAAACGCACCCTATGTGGTTGTTAACCCTTAACCAACCAAACACTCTCGACGCCCCCAGCTGTCCCAACAGCCAACCCTAAACGCACGCACCCTACTCGCTGTTATAAACAAACCCGACGCAAACCAACCCGACCCGGCTGTTTTACAGCCCAACCAACGCACCCTTGTTGGCTGCTAAACCAATCGCAACCTTTGCTTAAACCTATAAAACAAAACCCTTCGTTTCAATACAAAACCAAGCGCACCGTTTGGTGGTTTAACTTAAAGTATAGAAAAACCAAAATGGTGTTTTTACCAGAAAAACAAACACCTTGGTGTGTTCATCTATTACACGCGCCCTGGGTGTTATGACCAAACGAAGCACCCTCGTGGTTTGTTATAAACCCGAACGCGCCCTTGTAGTGGTATTGTGGTGTTATGATGATGATGATGACGAAAGGATGATGATGGTGGGGGTGGTGGTAGCCGACTGTGGTGGTGACGTGGCAGTGGTGGTGTGGAGGAGCGAGTGAGGGAGAGTGAGTAGGTGGATCGGATAGATCCGTTGATGAGGATAACATTTGGTGTTCGCCGGAAAACTCCGCCGGAAAAGTTTTCCGGCGGCGGCGGTGGGGGCCGGCGGTGGTGGGGTTCGCCGGAGAAGATGGTGGAGAGGGAGAGGAAATATGAGAGTGTGTGTATATATAAAAGATGGAAATGAATAAAATGTATAAGATTTTTATATATATTATAGATCCTATTTAAATGAAAGTTTTAATAGTCGAGGGGTTAAGTGTAACACTTGATTATTATAGTTTTTATAAAAAACGGTTCGGGATCTTTGGCGGCTTAACCGGACGGATTCAATTCGAACTTGCGCCAATTGTTTTTCAAATCTTTTTTCCGGTAAAATGAGTATTCGCTTGATAATATTTCATAAGTATTTTATAACATTTAATAAAATATCTGTTATTCCTTTTATGAACTGGTTTCGCTTCGTCCGAAATAAAAATGGATTTCAACTCGAGTAGTCACGTTTTCAAAAACGCTTTTAATTAAAAATGATGAATAATTTATTTAATATTTTTATTAAATAAATACTGATAACTAAAAACAAATTTAATTGTTTTTGTGTGTAGCGTTGTATATTTTCGAACTAAGTTTTCGGTGCTGTTTTAGGCCCTTTTCGGCTCGTTTCAAGGTCTCGGGCAAAACTAAAAAGTTGAGGATGTCATTCCACATCAAATTGCTTTAGAGTCCGAGCTGTGAAAACGTGATTTAGATAATCGTTCTTATAAGTCAAGCCAGACCCTAAAAGTCAAAGATTTAAATCGTCATTCTAAATTCGAAAATTCTCGAATGTTACACTGCTGGCATAAATGAGGTTAATGTTGTTGGTGGAAAAACAAGCATTGAACTTCCATTTGATCCAAATATGCCTGCTTTGGAAGATTATAGCATATTTGACTTCTCAAGAGATGATGAAGATGATGGTGCAGTGGCTGACATGAACAATTTGGATACAACAATCCAAGTCAGTCCTATTCCAACTACAAGAATTCATAAAGATCATCCTCTTAATCAAGTGATTGGAGATTTGCAATCAGCTACACAAACAAGAAAGATGTCAAAGAATTTGGAGGAACATAGGTTTGTTAGTACTATTCAACAAAGAATAAACCATAAAGACCTTCAAAATTGCTTGTTTGCTTGCTTTTTATCACAGGAAGAACCTAAAAAGGTAATTCATGAATTGAAGGTATCCAAGCTGGGATAGAGGCTTGCGGAAGAGCTTCTAAAATTCAAGTTACAAGACGTTTAGACTTAGTGGATGTACTAATAGAAAAAAAAAAATAAAAAAAAAAAAAAAAAAAAGATAAAAATAAAAACAAAAAATACAAAAAAAAAAAAAAAAAAAGAAAAAAAAAAAATAAAAAACAAAAATAAATATAAAAAAGGAAAAAAAAAAAAAAAAAAAAAAAAAAAAAAAAAAAAAAAAAAAAAAAAAAAAAAAAAAAATAAAAATATAAAAAAAAAAAAAAAAAAAAAAAAAAAAAAAAAAAAAAAAAAAAAAAAAAAAAAAAAAAAAAAAAAAAAAAAAAAAAAAAAAAAAAAAAAAAAAAAAAAAAAAAAAAAAAAAAAAAAAAAAAAACAACAAAAAAAAAAAAAAAAAAAAAAAAAAAAAAAAAAAAAAAAAAAAAAAAAAAAAAAAAAAAAAAAAAAAAAAAAAAAAAAAAAAAAAAAAAAAAAAAAAAAAAAAAAAAAAAAAAAAAAAAAAAAAAAAAAAAAAAAAAAAAAAAAAAATTAAAAAAAAAAAAAAAAAAAAAAAAAAAAAAAAAAAAAAAAAAAAAAAAAAAAAAAAACAAATAAAAAAAAAAAAAAAAAAAAAAAAAAAAAAAAAAAAAAAAAAAAATAAAAAAAAAAAAAAAAATAAAAAAAAAAAAAAAAATTAAAAAAAAAAAAAAAAAATAAAAAAATAAAAAAAAAAAAAAAAAAAAAAAAAAAAAAAAAAAAAAAAAAAAAAAAAAAAAAAAAAAAAAAAAAAAAAAAAAAAAAAAAAAATAAAAAAAAAAAAAAAAAAAAAAAAAAAAAGGGTATAGACACTAAGGGTTTTCAGGAATAAAAAGGATGAAAGGGGAATTGTGATAAGAAATAAAGCAAGATTTGTTGCTCAAGGGTACACACAAGAAGATGGGATTGACTATCATGAAGTCTTTGCCCCTGTTTTAAGAATTGAAGCAATTAGGCTATTTTTAGCTTATGCTTCATTTAAAGATTTTGTGGTGTATCAAATGGATGTAAAAAGTGCTTTTCTCTATGGGAAGATTGAAGAAGAGGTGTATGTATGTCAACCACTAGGATTTGAAGATCCAGACTTTCCTGATAGAGTATACAAGGTTGAAAAAGCATTGTATGGACTACATCAAGCTCCTAGAGCTTGGTATGAAACCTTGTCAACATATCTGTTGGAAAATGGGTTTCAAAGAGGGAAAATTGACAAGACCTTATTCATCAAAAGGTACAAAGGTGATATTTTGCTGGTCTAAGTTTATGTGGATGATATCATCTTTGGTTTAACAAAGATGGAGCTATGCATTGCATTTGAAAAGTTGATGCATGAGAAATTTCAGATGAGTTCTATAGGAGAACTTTTCTTCTTGGGATTACAGGTGAAGCAGAAGAAGGATGGCATATTTATTAGTCAAGATAAATATGTTGATGAAATTTTAAAGAAATTTGGGTTTACCGAAGTCAAGACTGCAAGCACACCAATGGAAACTCAAAAGCCTCTGCTCAAGGATGAAGATGGTAAAGAAGTGGATGTTCATATGTATAGGTCAATGATTGGTTCATTGATGTATCTTACATCTTTAAGACCTGACATTAAGTTTGCAGTGTGTGCCTGTGCTAGATACCAAGTCAATCCAAATGTTTCACATCTTCATGCTGTGAAAAGGATTTTTAGGTACTTAAAAGGTCAACCAAAATTGGGCCTTTGGTATCCAAAAGATTCTCCTTTTGATTTGGTAGCATACACTAATAGTGATTATGCTGGAGCAAGCTTAGATAGGAAGTCTACAACAGGAGGTTGTCAATTCCTTGGATGTAGATTAATATCATGGCAGTGCAAGAAACAGACAGTGGTTGCAAATTCCATAACAGAAGCTGAGTATGTGGCTGCTTCAAGTTGTTGTGGACAAGTGCTTTGGATTCAGAATCAACTACTTGATTATGGGTACAATTTTATGCATACCAAGATCTTTATTGACAATAACAGTACTATTTGCATAATTAAAAATCCTGTTTTTCATTCAAAAACAAAGCATATAGAGATCAGACATCATTTTATTAGAGATTGCAATGAAAAGAAATTGATTCAAATGGTCAAAATCCATACTGACAAGAATGTTGCAGATTTGCTTACAAAAGCTTTTGATGTAAGTAGATTTCAATATTTGATTGTTAGTATTGGAATGCTAAATCTTTAAAGTCTTTTATCTCTTTATGTTTTTGTAGAGTTTTGTATGAATTAGTACTGTTATTCATGTCATTAAAAGTTTCTGCTGTTAAGTATAATTAGTACTGCTGGTTATACTTAATACTGCTGAGTTACTACTGTTAGTTATACTTAATACTGTTAGGTATAATTAATACTGTGATAATTGTGAAAATTGCTATGGCTTGTGTTTTCTTGGTTTTTGGACTAACATTTTGCAGGAAAAGCAAAGAAAAGTGTTAAATTGATGATGGAAAAGCTGTTTAGAATGGAATTGGAGTTAATGCTGGTGACTCAAAGTTAATGCTGCTAGGCATAACTTACTACTGCTGGGTTACTACTGTTGGGTGAAAGTTAATGCTGTTGAGGGTATTTTCCATAAATACTTCGATTAAGGGTTTCAATCGATCCTTTAATCAATTTCACTCTTTCAAATACTCTCTAACTACAAACCCTAACTCAATTTTATCATCCATTATCAAAACCCAACATAAATGACGACTCTAAAGTTTGCTGATACTCATAATATGGTCGCATTTTTGTCTAAACCCACAGAGAGTGATGGGTTTGAACAAATAGTGGATTTTTTGAATGCACACCCTATAAGGTATGCATTAACGATTAATCCTACTATATATACTTCTTGCATTGAACAATTCTGGTCTACTGTCAAGGTCAAAACTATCAATAGGGAAGCACAGTTACATGCCCTAGTAGATGGCAAGAAGATAATCATCACTGAATCATCTGTTAGAAGAGATCTTCAACTAGCAGATGAGGAAGGTGTTGATTGTTTACCAAATTCTACCATTTTTGAACAACTTACATTGATGGGGTATGAGAAAATTTCACAAAAACTAACTTTTTATAAACCATTCTTTTCCCCACAATGGAAATTTCTAATTCATACTATTTTACAGTGTCTAAGTCCAAAGACTACTGCATGGAATGAGTTTAGTAGTACTATGGCATCTGCCATTATCTGTTTAGCTACAAACCAGAAGTTCAATTTTTCAAAATTTATTTTTGAAAGTATGATTAGAAACTTGGATAATTTGTTTGGCAAATTTTTGATGTATCCAAGGTTTGTACAAATATTTTTGGACCAACAACTTGATGGGATGCCAACTCATAAGAGAATATATATTGCACCCTCTCACACTAAAAAGATTTTTGGAAATATGAGAAGGGTAGGCAAAGGTTTTTCTGGTAGAGTAACACCTTTATTTCAAACAATGGTGGTACAAAACCAATCACAATTGGGTGAAGGTTCAGCAATTCCAACTGATCCCCATCACACACCCACCATTATTCAATCATCAACTCAACCTCAAAAGACACAAAAACCTAGGAAGCCTAAAAGAAAGGACACTCAGGTACCTCAGCCTAGTGATCCTATTGAAAATGTTGTAGATGAGGCTGTCCATAAGGAGTTGGGTGACAGTTTGGTGAGGGCTGCCACTACTGCTTCTAGCTTAGAAGCAGAGCAGGACAGTGGTAACATCAATAAGACCCAATCCAAGGCAACACCTAATGAATCTAGTTCCCTAGGAACTACTTCAGGTGGTGGTCCCAGGTGCCAAGAAACCATAGGGGATACTATTGCTCAAACTAGGTTTGAGAATGTATCTAAACATTCCAATGATTCACTGCTCGCAAGAGGTAACATTAACGAATAAATAAAGAGAAATATGATTTGTTAATACACACTTTCCTGACTAAGATACACACACACACACGTTATATCCATTTCTTAATAAAACTTTTGGCGAAATTTTTTTTTAAGAATCATTTATATAATATTTATATGAGTTTTAAATTTATAAATATTATTTTACGAGACGATTGACCCACTTAAACGATAACATTTTACCAACGATAAAAACATTTTTTTTCTTTCTTTTCGAAAGTAATAATTGACTTTTTATATGTTATTTTTATTGGTTACGTAACACGTTTACGTTCGCAATTTAAAATACATTTAGACATACCCGAAAGCACCAATACCTAGCTATGCATATTATACATCAAGTATTCTTTCATAAAATATTAAGAAACAAGATATTACTTCTTTTTTTTCCTCCTCTAAATCGGCAATCACTAGACCAAGAGACCAAACAAAATTTTTTTCCAAGACTTTCTATCATTTAGGTCTTAAAGCTAGTCCTTCCAACATGTTTCCATGTTTTCTTCTTATTGTCCTGAACTTGGACTTTCTAATAGTTCATTTGACCATTACATGCATTTATAAGGAAAACTAACTAGTTATCATTCATACATTTCCATTTCACTAGCAAGAAAAAAAAACAAAACCATTCCTTTGTTTCTCTCCTCTACCCCACGTCCCAACTCAAAGACATAAAACAATCCATAACTTTTTTTCTTTTTTTACAAACATACAAGTGTTCTCATATTCTTAGAGTTTGGTTTGGAAGCTTGCTATATTATTTCTAACAAGGGTTATATACAAGAAGAAAGCTAGCATTTTGTTAAGAAATTTGGGTTTGGTTTGGTTCGGGTTGTGGTGAGCCGCGGCTAGGAACAAAAGGGACGAGACGGGTGCATTTTATTTTTCCGACTTTGCTCCGTATAGCTTTGTGAGCCTTCCTTCTATTATTATTTCGATTGTTTCGTTCATTGATTCGATATTTTTTTATATATGTGATGAAATCGATTGGAACTTGCGGCGTTAGTATATTGTGATATTGATATTAAAGTAGGATTAGAATGAAATTATAAGGTATATTGGATGGTCGAAAACTAGTTTTAACGCATTTTGTATCGGGTCGTTTTGACCAAAAAACAGTACCTACGTTTCGGGGTTCGAGATTTTGAAAAGTTGGATTTTTGTTTATGAAATATAATAAAGTTTTCCTAGACGGACGTTTTGATATAAAATGGGACTTCTAACTCCCAATAACGAAGAAACTGGAGCTAGATCGATATATACACTTTAGTAGAAAAATTGGTCATTTGAAGTATATATTAAATCTGTCAGGTTTAGTAATTTGATGTTTTGAGCACTTTCGGATCCGTTTCGGCCTTCCGGCGAAACACAAAAGTTGTTCGGATTAACGTTTTACATAAAATCTCTTTTTGGTCAAAGTCGTGAAAATGAGATATAACGGGTCAAAATTTAAAGTCAAGCTTCTGTATTTTTATAAAAATATATATATAGTTTCAGCAGATTCTCGTAATGGCATTTTAGTCATTTTCTGTCGAGTTTCAGGTCTCGGCTAAAACTAAAAAGTTGTTCGGAATATCATTTCGCATAAATTTACTTCAGAACCCGAGTCGTGAAAAGGTGATTTAGTGGGTAATTTTGGTCAGGTCAGTCTTAGAAAATAAATGTATTTTATTAAAAAGTCAAACGTAAAAGTCAACAAGGACATTAGTAAACGTTAACGAACTATGAAGGTGATTTCGATTTATAAAATAATATCGAATAATATATTATCGTAAGTAATTACTTTTGAGGCCGTTCGTCGATTCTAAAAATGAAATAGTATATGATTGGATGGAAAATAGTATATATATAAAATATACTAAGTGTTAAGGTTTAGAATGCGCAAGTGGATTTCTCATCACATATAAGTATGTATACATATATAAAGATATATATGATTACATCGTAACGATGTACGCATCGTTATTCGTACTTTACAATAAAGTAATTAAGCGACTCTAATTATAGGTCGTGATCCTGTTCGTGGTTTTTCTCTATGCTAAGGCTTTATCTTTTGATCTCGGCTTTTGATCAAGGTGAGTTCATAGTCTCGCATTTAAATCTTTATAATGTTTTATAAACCCGCGAGGGGAATACATGCTCGTTCACAAACTTGTATATTTTACTACAATACGATTACCTTTCAATACTTCGTGAGTTCATAGCCCCACCTTTTCTCTTTTAATGGTTTTCATAAACTGTTTTCGGGGTGAGAATACATGCTCGTTTTACCAAATTGATTTCTACTACTTAAGCGTTAAATGACTATTTTTACTAAAGCTTTTACTTGCTTACTACCTGAATTTTTAATACATGGTTGATTACTTATGAACTTACTAA
>BQNB010104370.1:1299-13820 GCA_026074375.1 Tanacetum coccineum | reverse complement strand
AGCCGGCAAGCATACAAAGACAGCCATAGGTTTATCTTAGTCATATAATGTCCGAAAGGTTTACTTAGATACATACACGTGAAGTGTTAAGCGTACTTTATGCGTTTTATCGTGTGTGCCCCCAATAGGCTCACACACTCCTAGTCATACACGGCTAATTCAACTACCACATTCCAACAGTAGCTTATGAATTAAGTGCAACATACAAATGGTTGAATGTCCAATCATACCCAAAATGACACAAAAATATAACATCATGGCTTTACCCAATCGCTGCAAATGCTGAATCAGATGACATAAATTGACAAGGACTTTGATATGCTTAAAGTGAAAGGTGCAAATGGGCACTAATAATCGTTATTAGTGTGTCACCTCAACATCCACTTAATAACACCATAATAAACAAAACACCCTTCCCAACTATGATGTTATAGGTGCAAGTGGGCTACACCACCAAAAATACCCACCCCTGACAAAACAAAATTCAGAAAAAGAAGAAGAAAAGCCTAACAACAGCCGTGGAAGGCTTGACGAAGAGATGAACAACGAGTGAAGGTGGTGCAGTTTGGCATGTTTTTTGGGGCGCCATTGTAGAAAAAAGCCCAACAACGGGCTACATCGCTCCGTCTTAGATTAACCCTCATATCACATACAATTAGGCATGACGATTTTAACAACATTTGGATTTGATAGTTTATAGCATGTAGATATATGCTTTTGTAATTGAAAGTGACATTGGAAAAATGTCTTTATTGTAAAATTACAAAAAAGAGAACTCAAATTCATACCTTAAAATGATAAATTCTTGTTTTAACATGAGTTACACATATTATTCAGTTTTTATAACGTGACAGATCATCAAACTCCACGAGACGTAGATCACGGGGTCATGTCTATGGGATAACTCCCCAACACGCGCAAAAACGATGTGAATTCCTGAACATCAGCTAGTGCGTTTTGTGCTATAATATCCGCCAGTGATGCTTCGAAATCTACATAGAACACGTACTCAAAGAGTTTTGTAGTTCCAATGTTTGAGTCGTCAACAATTATGAGTGGCCGGGCTCGATGAGGGCTACTCTCGATTTTTGTCAAGTTGATATTCCTAAAAGCGAAAACCGACAACACCTTGTATAGCACGGCCGTCCTATTATTGTGAGTAAACATAATGCTTGTTCTAAATGGGCGGTCGATGCGAGGAATAATAGGTTCACGGGCAAGCATCCACTACAACAATAATGCTGTTTTAGGTCGAAGAAAATTTAGGGTCGACAATGTCGACCCTAAACTACACATATTCACCAAAACTAGTAAGTCAACAAAATAAGTTTGGGTCAAACGTTAGGGTCGACATTGTCGACCCTAAGTTTTTTATATAACTTTATATATTTTTAATGTATAATATGTATTTAAAAGTATATATAAATACTAAAACAGTTTTGGGTCGAAAGTTATGGTCGACAATGTCGACCCTAACCTTTTTACCAAAATTTAATTAGCCCGCCAAGGTTTGGTTTAATCTCGCTAAAAAGTTAGCGTCGACAATGTCGACCCTAAATTTCTTTTACCTCATATAAAAGAGTAAATTTACTTCATATAAAAAAATTACTTCATATAAAAAAAAATTTCTTTAAAAAAAAAAAGAAAAGAATTCTTTTTAAAAAAATTCCACAGCAGCCCATTTACCAGATGAAGAAGGAGATGATCCAGCTTCCTTTTTGCCCCATTGGTTAGTGTTTGAAGAATCTTCCACTCGGGATGCACATTGATCTTCTTTGTCATCCTTTTTGGCCCAAGAAGTTTTCCATCCAGACTGAGAACGAGGGGTCCCACTCTCATCATTAGTTTTCCACAGCAGCCCATTTACCAGATGAAGAAAGAGATGATCCAGCTTCCTTTTTGCCCCATTGGTTAGTGTTTGAAAAATCAAGAGATGATCGAGCAACATCAACAGCGCACATATTAATTTTAACCTATGATTCTACCCAAACCTACCACGCCAATTCATTCCAGCTATTCAAGATTACAAAATGATGAGCCTACTTTCAAAATAAATCTAAGATCCCCATCCACAGCACATTGGTTAGTGTTTGAAGAATCTTCCACTCGGGATGCACATTGATCTTCTTTGTCATCCTTCTTGGCCCAAGAAGTTTTCCATCCAGACTGAGAACGAGGGGTCCCACTCTCATCATTAGTTTTCCACAGCAGCCCATTTACTAGATGAAGGAGGAGATGATCCAGCTTCCTTTTTGCCCCATTGGTTAGTGTTTGAAGAATCTTCCACTCGGGATGCACATTGATCTTCTTTGTCATCCTTCTTGGCCCAAGAAGTTTTCCATCCAGACTGAGAACGAGGGGTCCCACTCTCATCATTAGTTTTCCACAGCAGCCCATTTACCAGATGAAGAAGGAGATGATCCAGCTTCCTTTTTGCCCCATTGGTTAGTGTTTGAAAAATCAAGAGATGATCGAGCAACATCAACAGCGCACATATTAATTTTAACCTATGATTCTACCCAAACCTACCACGCCAATTCATTCCAGCTATTCAAGATTACAAAATGATGAGCCTACTTTCAAAATAAATCTAAGATCCCCATCCACAGCACATTGGTTAGTGTTTGAAGAATCTTCCACTCGGGATGCACATTGATCTTCTTTGTCATCCTTCTTGGCCCAAGAAGTTTTCCATCCAGACTGAGAACGAGGGGTCCCACTCTCATCATTAGTTTTCTTTTTGCAGCCCATTTACCAGATGAAGGAGGAGATGATCCAGCTTCCTTTTTGCCCCATTGGTTAGTGTTTGAAGAATCTTCCACTCGGGATGCACATTGATCTTCTTTGTCATCCTTCTTGGCCCAAGAAGTTTTCCATCCAGACTGAGAATGAGGGGTCCCACTCTTATCATTAGTTTTCCACAGCAGCCCATTTACCAGATGAAGGAGGAGATGATCCAGCTTCCTTTTTGCCCCATTGGTTAGTGTTTGAAGAATCTTCCACTCGGGATGCACATTGATCTTCTTTGTCATCCTTCTTGGCCCAAGAAGTTTTCCATCAAGACTGGAGGTGTTGACGATCCAGAAGAAGAACTTATATGGCGCGTGAGGTCATCCATCCACTTAAAGTAGCCACATCCTCTATCGTCAGTTCCTGGCTGTTATGTAGTAAGGAAATCATAAGAAAATACGTTTTGGACAAGCAAATTATTTTATATTACACAAATAATTATGTTTTGATAGTTCACCTTTAAAAAAGGACATGCATAATATTGTTTACCATAACTGTAATGTTTGCGTGATGTTCGCAACACCACATCTCCTCTTTCACACGTAAACTTATAGTTTGAGCACTCTGCCTTTCCCAGATTCTGTGCAGATCTGATGTTCGCAGTAACGTGCGGGTAACTATGATTTCGAACTAATGTTGACCGTAAAATTGCCCCCAAATTCCCCAAAATTTTCACCAAATTTTGAACCACCCGCCACTTTATTATTTCAATGAAAAAAAGTTAGGGTCGACATTGTCGACCCAAAATGTTAAAGAAAATGTCGACCCAAAAAAAAGAATCTTTGAGTCATAGTTTTATATAAAGATTCTATATAAAGCATTTAGGGTCGACTATGTCGACCCAAAATTGTAAAGAAAATGTCGACCCAAGACTGGCAAGATGAGTTATCAGCGTTGGTTATAGATAGTCTCATAAAATTTTATTCACCTTCTACACCATCTACAACACCACCGCAGCCACCACCCATCGACACCATCTACACAACCACCGCAGCCACCACAAATTGACACCATCTACACCGCAGCCATCACCCATCTACATCAACCACCGCGACACACCACCCACCACGAACCACACTCGCACACGAGCACACGTACCCCACCCACCAACGCAGCCACCACCACTCTTCCTCCTCCTCTATAAGTTTAATTCTTCTTCTTAAATCCTCTAAATGATGATTCTTAAACTCTTTAATCTTGATTAGTTCTCCTTGTTTATTAAAGGTTTGTTTTTGTTTTTTAATTTTGTTAATAAATGTTCATAAGCTAATGTATGATGATAAGCTATTGTTATGACAGCTGAGCCATAGCCGAACCACAGCCAAGCCACAGCCGAGCCGCAGCCGAGCCGCAGCCGAACCGAGTCGTAGCCAAGTCGCACCGTTTATAGCCGAGACCAGCCGAGACCACAAACGAAGGTATGCTTTATAAGTTGCTTTACATGTGGTTGAATCGTGCTGTGGGAAAATGGTTTAATTTTTGATGTGGTTTTAGTTTAACGTCGACTTAGTGGATTAAATGCCTCCTGTTGTGATTTAGGTTTGATTCAGTTAATATGTTGTAGAACTTGTCCATGTGGTTATATATGTAACCAAGTGTTTATAAGCAAATCCAAACAACCCTTTAACAACTTATAAGCTGTTTTTAACCAGCTTATAAGCTGTTAAAGGGTTGTTTGGATTTGCTTATAATCCACATATATTCTTAAGTGATTAATTTGTTTTAGGAATGTTTTAGGATTTTAGTGATTAATTTCGGAAAATCCCCGTCCGAAGTTAATCAACCTATAGAAAACCCGTCCGAAATTAATTTATTAGAAATTAATTTCGGAAAGTCCCCTGTTTGGGACTGCTTTTTGAATGTTTTGTCTCATTTAGGATATGAATGCGTATAATTGGTTTACTATTTGAGATGATTTCGACAGTGTTTCTCCTTTACTCCTACGAATATGTCTTTAAACACATATTTGGGGAGTTGAGGGGAAATGCTGTCGAAATTTGCTCAAATAGTAAATCGGTTATACGCATTCATATATGAGACGAAACATTCAAAGAGTGGGTTAGGATTGCCTTCCATAGTTGCACTAGGTAAACAGAACAGTTCATATTTGTTAATGACCTTTTGGTATAAAAAAATAAAAATCATTTATTTGAATATGTTTATTTGCAACGCAGTTATGACAATTGATAAGAGTTGGACCACTATATCCAATCGTAATTCCGATGAATTTTTAGATGGTCTTTTTGCATTCATCAAGCATTGTGAGCCATTGTTGCACCCCATCACACCAAAGATCCGTTGCCCATGTAGTCGCTGTTGTAACCGTGATGATAAGTTTGTTACCCTCAAAACTCTTGAGGTACACATATCTAGTCACGGGTTTGACCAACATTATATGTTTAAATGTGTAATTTTGTATTTGAATGGAATTGTTTTTATATGTTTAAATGTGTAATTTTTATTTGAGTGGAATTGTTTTTATATGTTAAAATGTGTATATTTATATGAATTTGTGTATTAGCATTAATTGGTCCACGAAATTGTGTGTTCTTGTACTTGTTATTTTACAGATGGCGTGTTTAGCTCCTAGATCACACGGTGGGGATGCTGGTGGTAGTCCACCCAGACAGCCCAACCGGCCCGTACCGGCCCAGTGCCAAAGTAAGAAATTGTGATTTTTTTTATTTTATAACACTGATTCTTTTTAATTTCTTTTACTTGAATTTTCATGACTCAATAACTTATCTTTGTAGGTTCGTCGCTGCGTATTGAGACCGGAAATGCGTCCTTAAGGAAGGCGTTTAGACACAATAACCAACAACCTTTGACGCTTGGCTTTGATTACGACGATCTTGGTACCTTCCATCCTATAGGAGATTATGCAAGCATGTTGAATAGTCTTATGGGGGAAACAATCCGGCCACTTCCCCTTGCTTGCGAAAGGGAAGAAATTCCAGAGGCGTTTAAAGCGCATATTTTCCCTACACTAGATGTATTAATTGTTTATTTTACTTCTATTCTTATTGTTATCGACGTTTAGATATGCGTGTTATGTTTAAATTGTTTGTTTATTTAAATGCATATGTTTATATGTAGAGCTATTTCAACCTCGCCGAATGGTACAATAACCAGGAGAAAGGGGTGGTTGGCAAAAATGTATACACGGTTGGGGAAAGGGTAAGGCTTGGGCTGCAACTTAAACTGAGGCTGCTTTGGCGTAAAAACAAGAACAGGATCAAGGCTCAGCATTACACAATATATGATTCGCCCGAGGAGGCAAAGAATCATCTGTCGCCGTCGACTGTGTGGGGAGAAAGAACCCATGATGAGTGGAACGAGTTGGTTGACTGGTTTTCCCATCCGAATCAGGTGTCGAGAAGCATGAAGAATGCTGCTAACCGCGCGAAGAACACGATACCAACCCATCAAGGGAAAAAATCATTCGCCCAAGGGAGGAACGAATATGTAAGACTCTTTATAATTTTTGTGATATTTTAAAGGTGTTTATATTGTTTATTTATAGCTCGTTATTAATTTATTTGATATTGTATAGAAAGTCGAGAAAGGGCATCACGAGGACCTCATTCAGACGTGGAAGAAGACGCACTCAAACTCAAAGACTGGCCAATTTAAATACGAAGAAAACAAGCAGAGATACGTAAGTAATTTAACTCGTTACATTCTTTAATAACTTATTTTATTTCTTTTTAACCTTTTTTCTTTCTTTTTCTATTTTTCTTTCTCAGTTGCAAATGAAGGCCATGCAAGATCAGGTTAGAGGCGGAGTCATCCCGTTCATGACCGATCAACAAATCTTGGATCAAGTCGTTCCTAGTGAGAATCGACAGAACATGTCGGGCATGGGCAGGAAGCTACCGGGCAGTGGCTCAACTTCGCGCAAGCACCCAAATAAGGTATTTGCAGATGTTCTGACTCGGGATGAAATGACTCAGATACTGAGACAAAAAGAGCAAGAAAATGAGTTGCTAAGAAAGCAAGTTGAGGAGGCTCAACAACGAGCGTATTTGGCTTCTTTAAAGGCTGACGCGTCGAGCCAATGGTCTACTGCAGCGTACCAAAATACTCAGACGCTCTATGGAACCCTAGGTACGTTTTTTGGCCATTACAACTCACCAAACTATGCTCGCCCATTTAGCCCTCATGATTTTAATCTTGTACCACCACCTCCACCCGGTCCTAGTATGCCCCACGCCCCTGAGTGGGCTCACTTACTCCAGCCTCCCTTTCCCACTAATCAACCTCTCCGACCTCTCCAACCTCCTTACCCCGGCCCATTTCCTCAACCTCCCTACCCCGGCTCATTTCCTCAACCTTCCTACAACGAGCCATTTCCTATACCTCCCGTCAACAATAACACCTTCAACAACTGTTACCATCCCGTTTACAACTCCACCCAGGGTATCGCCTCTAGCTCTAATGATCCAGCCCAACGTTCCTTCTACAACCTTGTTATGAATCCTCATATGACCGATTCGCGGACCTTGGACGAATTGGCTCGAGATAATAGTCTTGCAAACAATGACGAGGGCGCATCAGGGGAGGAGGAGGAAGAGGAGGAGGGCAACGAAGGTACGAATGATGGTGACTATTCGGAGGAGAATGAGGAGGAGGAGGAAGGTACGGATGGTAATGAGGAATGATCTTAGTTTGTGTAATAAATTTTAGACATGTTAAGTTTGTGATGATGACTATTTGTGAAACTTGGACATGTATTTTGAGATTTGTAATAACTTTAAGACTTGTTATCGTATTATGGTAATATATCGTATCGTGGATTTGCGGTAATGTAATGTTTAGTGATTTGTTATTTTATAGTATTGTGGATTTGCCGAATTCTGGATTTTAAAATGTAGATTTTTTCCGGAAATAATTCCGGAAAAAATCTGGAAAACCTGGAAACCTGCATTTTTTTTTTGCCCAGGTACACCTTAGGGACGACATTGTCGTCCCAAAGTATACACAAATGTCGTCCCAAAGTTAAAGTGTGTCGTCCCAAAGCATGCCCATTCCCAGGTTTATATATTTACTTTATATACCTTAGGGACGACAATGTCGACCCTAAGTATAAAGTAATATGTCGTCCCTAAGGTTGAGTCTTAGGGACGACAATGTCGACCCTAAGAATAAGTAATATGTCGTCCCAAGGTTGAGTGGAATACCCACGTGTATTTTCTTTTTATATAATTAATATATAAATAATTTATAAATTTATAAATTAAAATTATTATAATCATCTTGGGACGACAATGTCGTCCCATAGTATAAATGAATATGTCGTCCCTAAGCTAAGTCAAACTTTTCTCATAAAGTAGCGTGGGTCCCACTGTCGTCCCAAAGCACAAAGAAAAAAGTCGTCCCATAGAATTTAGAGACGAGATGGTTGGGACGATGTTCTTGGGTCGACATTGTCGTCCCAAGACACTAAGGGACGACACCCTTTGTGTCTTAGGGTCGAAAATGTCGACCCTAAGTTAACATTATGTTGTAGTGTTTTTTGCAACAAATTCAGCAGCTCCCGCGGTATTGTAAAATGATTCACGTGTGACATTTAGACCTAATTCGGTAATCGTGAGCTCACATTGAGCCAAGGCTTGCGGATGGCTAATCACACGGTTAAGATCTTCTTTATCGACATCCGGTAATGCTAATATGTAATGGCGAGCGGGTAGTTGGACTTCACCTACTATATGTAGGCGATGTCTAAGTAGTAAATCATAATTTCGATGAATACTTCCCCCAAGGGAGTTTTCAATAGGTAATACAGCACGGTCTGCGATCCAAAGCTCAACAGCATGGAACGCGACCTCAAATTGATCACAAGGAATAGATTCACAATTTGGAAAAGCTTTACATGCCGCGCTCTCGCTGTATGTACCAGGAACACCTTGGTACGCAACACGTATGTCCGAACCATGCATGTGGGCTGCACACATGTCGTTTATAGTAAGTGGTTTTGGGAGGTTACTAGTTAGTACTAGATTTACACTCTTTGTCTCCTCGACCATGCTTGCAAGCATAGCACATGAACTTTGCCAATCGTTGCGGCTTTTGCTAGCTCCACATAACGCGAAGTTGTTAATCGTGGACGCCACCACGGCAGGGTCATTAGCGTTGGAATCGGGATGATGGCGGTTTAAGGTGCATTTAACAGTGATCGGACGAGGATTAGATAGTGGTAGGGGAGTTGGTCTGATACTAAAAGATTGGCTAAAAGATAACATCGTTATGTATTTCTTCTATGTACAAAACCGAGCCCTTAAAATGCATATACTAATACTAAGGTGTGGAAATTAGGCAGACAAATTGGATTATTTATACTGTAGGATTTACCAAGTTTCCGTTTAAGGGAAGAAACTAACTTAAAGATTCACACATTGACAAGTGTTTGTAAATGGTTAATCATTTAATCCCAATCACAAAAAGGCATGACCCAATATGGCAAATACCAAAAGATATTGATTTTTCTTGTATAATTTGGTAGATGTGTTTTGTGGTATAACTTATAAGTCACATTAGTTTGACAAGCAAAGTTTGGTTTAACAATTCAAGAAAGTTGGGTATTTCATCAAAATGATCAAATGATGATATTTTCAACATATAAACTTAGTAAGTAGGACCGTCTCATGGATTTCGGTGGCCCCGTACTATCACCATAAAGAGAGGCCCTTAAATACACATAAAATATACATGTATGAGTAATGCATAAACTAATTAAAGTCAAGTCTCATATTATGTGTATATATAATAGAAGTGTATGAAATTTTGTGGCCCTCGTCAAACGGTGGCCCTGTGCATTGGCACGTCTTGCACTCCCCTAAAGATGGCCCGTTAGCAAGGAACCTAAAAGTTGTTAAAGTTATTTTCACCCATATTCAAGTTTTAACATACATTTTGGGAAAAAAAACAAATGAAAGTTTATTGGTCTATATTGTTCCAAAAAACACATCCTTTGCAAAACTTTCTTAATATAGCATTTAGGGGGTGTTTGGGATTGCTTATTAAAAATAAATTATGCGTTTTGAAAATGGATAATCACATAATCAACGGTTGCAAAACGTGATTATGAAAAATAGTGTTTGGATTTGATTATGTTGTTTGATCTCGCAATAACCAGATAATTAGTTTTTTTAGTGTTTGGCAAAATAAATTATTATATGACTTAGACACGTAAAATGACCAAAAATAGACATAAAATATACTGTTTTCATTTCTTTAACAATAATCCATATAATATCTAAATTTCAATGAAAACATATTTCCTAATAAATATATCTAAAAACTAGTTTTTCAGTAGAAACCTTAATCTTAAAAAGCAAAAACTATAATTGCATATAAATATGTAAATAATGTATAATCTACAAGTAAACTAGCTTTGAATCTTTTTCCGTTTCATACCTGCTACTTGTTTTGTTCGAGTAAAACAGTAATCTCAAACATAATATACTTTCAAAAATAAACAAAATGCATGTATTAACAATAAAAGATCAAGCCACGTGAGAATAAATTATCAACTTATTTAGGAAGAAGCAAAGTGCAAACATATATTGTGAGGTGGAAGAAAAAGAAGGTAGGTATTTACTAGAAGGGTAATAGCGTAATTTATCAACTTATTCCTTTTCTTATCAAAATTGCGTTTTCCAATAGCAACTCCTCACTTGCTTTTGTAAACCTGCGTTTTGAGACATAGAAAACGCAGATAATTGATTTTTTGTTTCCTTTTGCCAAACACTCATTTTAGATTAACTACGTTTCCAGAACGCAATAAGCAGATAATCAATTCTAAACCACACTCCCAAACACCCTCTTAGTTGAAGCCTCTCATATTTATTAGTTATTACTATTATTTTTTTTCTTCTAAAATCCGGCCTGCTATATTGATTGAATCAATGCCAAAGCTCCAAATGCAAAATGTTGGTAATTTTAGTGTGTAACGGTGATTTACACGAGATCAAATGAATTTTAAGTTAAGGTATTATATGATTTCGGAAGTGTGAAGTGCATGTTGGTATAAACAAATTAACTTGATTCTCGACACGAAAGATAAAAAAATTGTAAATGTAAGTCAAAGGGCATATAGTGACAAAATTCACAGGTCGTCACTATATTGTCTATACACGTCCATTGCATTTAGTGACAGTTTAAAGTTGTTGCAAAAATGTCGTTGGACACATTTAAAAGAAGTGTTGTGACTTTTTATGAGATTATGTGACTTTTCATCAAGAGGAAATTTTTTATACAACCGACATTAAGTTTATAAGGCAAATCGCATAAAAGGGTATCACACTTAAAGTCAATTTGAAATTTAGGTACCAAACTTTATTTTTATCAATTTAAGGTATTGAAGTTATTTTTTTGTGCACGGTAAGATTTTTTTGACTTTTCAAAATCAATTACTAGGTATATATTTAGCCGAAATGAATTTTAAAAGCTCAATTACAACAAAATATCACTTTAATTAACCGATTCATCTGAAAAAATGACCTGTAATATTTTTCGAAAAGCCAAAAAACCTTACGTTGCGAAAAAATAACTTGGTTACCTTAATTTGAAAAAAAATAAAGTTGGATACGTATAATTCAAATTAGCCTTAAGTGGATACCTTTTTGAATATGACAAGTTTTGCATTGTTATTGCTTAAAGTTATTTTAATTTAAATTATCATGCATTTGTACAGTTGTTGTTAGAAAAATGTTTAACCGAATAACATTTGCTCGCCGCAAAATATAGTCATAGGGTGTAAAACCTAAAAATCTCCATAAGAGAAAAATGACCAAAATGCCCCTAATGAAAGAAAAATGTATAAAAGCTTAAATAAATTCATTTTAATGCTATAAATTATGAAAATGCGACAAGTAACAATTATGAAATTTATGTAAGAATAAAATACATTATGTTATACAATAAAAATAAATACTTATGTATATATATTATGTATGCCAATTTATTACATTAATTATATATGTATTATAATTAATAATTAAAGTAAATAAGTAAAGATAATAGCAAAATAAATTTGATAATCCATAAAATCTGATTTCTATTTTTTAAAACATCAAAAATTTCGGCCACTTATTAGAATATAGGTCTCCTATATTTAACTTATCAATTTCATTTTGCAAAACCCTAAAAACACTAAATCGGCACAAAGAAAAATCAAAAGAGGAGGCATCCAAAATTTTCTCCAGCAAGGAACGATTTTTCTAGGGTTCTTGGAGATCAAGGGAAGCTAGGAAAATTGCTGGTTCATTGGGTTAAGGTGTGGTTTGATTTATGGTACTCAATTGACTCGAAAATCCTTCATAAATTCATAAAATCATCAACAATTGTCAAAGGTATTTTTATAACTCAAGTTTCATCATGTTAATTCAGTATGTTCATGAGAAAAATTATTATGCATGATCTAGGGGTCGATTTAGGTTAATCATGTTCTAAACCCTAATTTTTAGCAAGAAATGAAATCGGCATTTAAATAATTATTACCAACGATTTTATATTTTTCTCAGCTTGTATATATCATGTATAAGTCAGATAAAATGCTAAATAATTTTTAGAGGAACTCGAAATAATTATTTGGGATTTAATGGTTTTGCCGAATTGTGAAATAAAGAGAAAAAGGAAGAAATAATTGAAAAACGAATTAGGGTTAGGGTTTTTATATTTTTCCCAGGTCCAATACATGCTAATGAATGTATAAAAATTATGTAATTATT
>BQNB010104367.1:10081-23834 GCA_026074375.1 Tanacetum coccineum | reverse complement strand
GTCGAATAAGATTATCTTCTAGCTTATTCGTTTTGGATCAAGGCTTATATTAAACCGAAGGAGTCTTTAGCTTATTCTTCATGTTCCATTTAAAACTTCTTAATTAAACGTTTTTTTTATTGAAGAGAAATCGATTTCAAATCAGTTTAACTTCTTAATTAACTAGTTTTTCTTGTTAGTTGTTTTGGGTCTTAGCATTAGTTTGAATTAAATTTTCACTATTGGATCTTGACCCATTCGAGTAGAATTTACAAAGTTTCAAATCAGTTGTGTTTTGAATATATGTTGTTTAACAGTGTTTGAATTGTTTGTTTGACGGAACCGATTCAACACATGAGGCGCGGAGCTTATGGGTTTAATAAGCTAGATAGAATTTGACTATTTTATTTAGCTTATTAAATCGGGCGGTATACATTTATTTGCGGGTCTCCAATTCGGTTCCATTTTAATCTCTTTTTTTCAATTAATTAGCGTAGCTTAGTTATAATGTTTAGCAATTATGTTTATGCGTATTGTCGTTTTTCTTAGACTAGATATCATTATTGTTGTTTGTTAGTTTTATTGTCATGTCTAGTTTACTTTTTGCTATTGTTATTGCTTTACATTATGCTCGTAGTTTATTAGTAGTTCTAGGTTATTTAGCTTGATATGATTATTATTATCGTTATGCTTATTAGTTTTAGTTGCCATGATTAGCGAGTATTTCCATTTTATTAGTTGTAGTTTTATTTTAACATGTCTATTATTATTGTCCATTTAGTTGTCATGCTTAGTTAGTATGTTTATTTGTTGCTTTATTCGTTTATGCTTGGTGGTATGCTTAGTTTAGTTGTTATTATTGCCATATTTATCGTATAGACTTGTCGGTATGCATGTTTATTATATGATCGTTGATTGTTGTTAGTTTATTGTTATTAATTTATTGTCATTGTCGTTTATTGTTATTTAGCGAGGATGCCCATTTTAATATTATTTTAGCTTTATTATAGTTTTTATATTATATTTTTAGTTTAAAACCAAAACTAAAATATTTGTCATTCAAGCATCAAACGAAACATTCTCGTGAATTTCAATTCATCTCTCACAGTGGAAACGACATCCGGAAGATAGACTATTACTTTTCCTAAAGTAATTTTCTTATCTAACGGGAAATACTATATATATTATTACGACACGCGTTTGACGTACATCAGTAACCGGATGTTAAAAGTCCACGGTAGCTCTTTAAACTACTCACAAGAGAGCGGAAGGAATTAGCACGCCGAAGCGATTTAAAAGCGTTCTTCCTTTTTGGGCGATGTCCCTTGGATCAAGCCCGCCTTATACCCTCCTTATAGTTTGTAATTCAAAGGTGAGCCGATTATAACGATTAACAACACGATTTGTTTTGTTGGTTTTTTTTAATTAATTTTTTTTGGTACTTTCAATACTTTAGGAAAAGTATTGTTGGTATTTTTTTTTAATTTTTAATAATAAGAAAATATTCACAAACGAAAGATAATAACTTTACGAGGAAGGGTCTTCAAAAACTAATCTTCAAACGTAGACACGAAAATCGCACATACCTCCTCGGTAACGGCGCCAAAAATTGACTCGTCCTTTTTAATATATATAAGTATAATATATAATAAATATATATAATATAAATACGTAATAAGGATAAGATCAATAATATAAGAGATAAGTATTCCGTGAGGCTTTCAAAAGATTTCACTTTTAACCAAAGCAAAACCCTAAAAACCCACCCGGGTCGTTTCCCGTCGAGGCGTGAATTGAAAATCGAGTTTACGTTCGTGATCGCGTTTTTGAATGGTTCAATGATTTTTTGGTTTGGATTCCTAATTCTACTAATAATAAACAAAGACAAGTAAATAAAACCCTAAAACAAAAGCAATTAAGTTGAAAACCTAAAAACAAGAACGGGAATCAAAACCCATTCTTTAAAATACCAAATTGTAAAATTTTAACACTACGGATGCAAAATTAATTTTCCTAGGTGCTAAATGATAAAAAAAAAATTTTAAAAAGAAATATATTTTTTGATTTTTTAATAATTTTTTTATGAATTAAAAACAGTTTTAAAAAGAAAAATTAATTAAAAATACTAAATGAAATGGGAAAAATTAAAGAAAAGTGATTTGATTAATGCTAAACCTAAGAAAAATGAATTGGTGAAAAGAGCTTATTGAAATAAGCCAGAAATAAACTTAAATAAGCTGTTAGGCAAAAGGGATAAAAATGGTATATAAATTAAGTTGGGTGAGTAGTGACCAGATGGTCCTACTGGTACCGATGGTTAGCAGAGTGTGTGTTAAATGCCTTGAGTATGCAAAGGGGAGGTCACAGATTCGACCCCTGTGACCTCTCTTTTTTAAAACACATTTTGTTTTTGAATTTTCTTTTTAAAACTTATAAAACTAGCTAAAATAACAAACTTTAAAAAAGGTGACTTTTTTATAAAACTTAAAATTAAGCTGAAATAAGCAAAAAGAAACTGACATAATGCTATTTTTAAACTAAGGCTAGTATGCTAAACTAGTGGATTTTTAAAACTCAATAAGCAAGCAAAAAGGAAAAATAAGCTAAGGCATATACTATACTACACCTAATAAGCACTTTTAAACAAAATAAGCAAAGGAAAATGAGCAGGAAAACCTTAAAAAGCTAATAAGCAAAATGAAAAAAAAACAGTCAATCAAAACAGCAACAAGGGCACTTTTGGGCTTAATTTAAAGCAGCTTAATGGATCCTTATGGCTATATGGCCTATACTCCTAGAAAGATTGGCCAATAAACTATCTAAAACCACTTTCAAAAAGTATTTTGAAATTAAAATAAGCCACTAAAAAGCTAGATGAAAACAGCAGTTCAGACAGATTGCACTCTTTTTTAGTTTTCTTTTAAAAACAACTTGGCTTTTGCAGCCCTATGAATAAGCTAGAAAAATAAGACTAAAATGAAAAATAAGTTAAAATAGATTAAATTTACCCTAAAATCTACTTATGCACCAATTTTTAGCTTCTAAAACCTATTTTAACTCACCTAGAATTGTCATTGAAAAAGAGCTTTTTTACTTAAAAACTGCCTTAACAGATCTTTGATTAAAATAAAAGTAAACTACAAAGACACTTAACTACTGCATTATAACACTAAAACAACACAAAAGAAACACTCAAAAACTGTTTTCAAAGCTAAATCAAATAAGCCCTTTCACAACTGTTTTGAAACCTTAATTTTAAGCATCTTATGGAAAAACTTGAAAA
The DNA here is from genome assembly GCA_026074375.1 of Tanacetum coccineum. Classification (NCBI taxonomy): domain Eukaryota; kingdom Viridiplantae; phylum Streptophyta; class Magnoliopsida; order Asterales; family Asteraceae; genus Tanacetum; species Tanacetum coccineum. The sequence goes on along the minus strand of BQNB010104367.1, from coordinate 20,572 downwards.
CTCACTTTCAGACTTGAAAACTTTCAAAAACAGATCAATATAGCTTAGAGTAAGCTTGCCAAAGTTGGCCAAGTGACCCAAACCTTTTTTAACAAGTTTTGACCCACTTTGGACTCTTAACCCAAACACCCCTTTAGGTATCAAAAATCTATTTTAAGACTGATTTTTGAAGTTTTAAGCTAGGAATTGTGAACACAGACAGCAAGGAATAACTAATAAGCAATCTTATACAAAATCCAATCAAAAATAAGCACCTTAAGTAAGTAAAACAGATAAGCAGTTTAAGAACAATTTTAAGACAGTTTTAAAGCAAAACACATACAAATGACATATAAGCAATAGACAAGGACAAATAAGCATAAAACAACAATATTAAGCAGAAAGCAACATAAATAAGCAACAATAAGCAGATATAAGCAGGTGCACAGTAATAAACGCACAAAAACCTTTTGAAAATAGAAAATGGAAACTCACAAGTTCCAACGCTTTTGGCAGGAATATGCTCTTAAAACAGCTATACACCTTTCACTATAGCTTCCACAAGAAGCCACTAACCCAAGGACCAACTAGAATTTACCTTGCTCCATGAATGAGTATTCTTTTTTTTGGTGATTTTTTATGATTTTTTGGTTTTTAGGACAGAATTGAAAACAAGCTTGTATATAAGCTTTGAATGATTCAAAAGCTTATATAAAAGCTTAAAAACGGTATTTAAAAGACAATTAAGGTAAATGACAATATTTAAAGAAAAACACTTAAACTTTCATTAACTAAAAAAAAGATTACAATGCTTTTAAAATTAAATGACAGTTAGTAAATGACAATAAAAATGGTCTAATTTTGTTCTCACAAGACTTGACTTTTCGGTGTTGACTTTTTGGTTGACTTTGACTTTGACTTTTTGACTTTGGCTTTTTTCGCTTTTTTCGTTTCATGCTCGGTTTTGTTTGTTTTGGCTTGATTTTTCGTCCTTTTGTCGGATATCCGTTTCCTGCACAATATAAGTGAAAACACACAAATGCAATGTATTTTTGGTACGTTTTTGGTCATTTAAGTCTGTTTTTAAAGGTCAAAGGTATGTGTATTTAGGCACATACCAGTCACGCCAAAAAAGGAAACATGGCAACATTTCTATGGAGTCGCGAAATCGCCAGTCACGCGAAAAATGAGAAGTAGTGCTTTTTAAAAGTTGATTTTTTTGGCTCATTTGAGTAATTAACTCATAAAACTAAAACACTTAGCTCTTGGGATCAAACGACCTCAGATTTACCAATCCTACAATATACACGACCGGGTTCTCTGCCTGTTAATGCGTTGTAGACCATAGGTAGTCAAGTTTTATAAATTTAAAACTTGAAAATTAATTTAAACAGTTATACGCATTAGTGCTATTGAGAAATGATGAGTTATGCCAAAATCTTCTAAGTAAGAGCGCAATGTTTCATTTTTGAATTATGTACTATTATATGTGCGAATCACCCGGACTGTAGCACAAAAATGTAGTTGAACTCATTTCAAAAAGGTTTTAATGAATTTTGGAGTTTCGTTCTTTGAGCGAAGAAAATGTACCCAAGTAAATCGTGAATAATCATTGACGATCACCAGAATTTATTTCTTTCCATTGAGACTCTCGACTCTCATTGGATCACATAAATTCATAAGTAACATGTGAAGTCTTTCATTAGTATCAATCGAGGATCAAAACGTGTTAGTTACGAGTATCAATCGAGTTTTGGTTCAAAATCGCGATTATCATGATGTTTTTTGCTTCGTTTTACATTATCTTTACTATTTGACGTTCATTAGCATAAATTTTTGTTATTTTATGTGAATGCACGTTGATTAGCAATGGATATTGCAAAAAGAACAAATTTATTACGTTTAAAAGTCTAGATCAAAGTGTTTCTATGCGTTTGTGATTGTTTCGGCAACAAAACGAGTAAATTTGTGTAGTTTCGGTCTTCAAATGCTAATATCTTTTTAGTTTCGGCTCTTTTAAAATTTAAAGGATTATCTTTTTGGAAATAAGGTGGGAAAAACAACTTTTGTTTAAGTTTCAGCCAAAAAACAGTTATCGTGTGTGTTTTAGTTGGAAAATAAGGGTTTCGGATAGATAACCGTTTACCGAAACCATATTGGATTCAGATACTTGGATTCGGTTCGCTAACTGTTTACCAAGAGTCAAGGTTTCGATCAAATAACTATCAACCAAAAGTACGTAGTTTTGAACTTGAGTTTCGGTTTGGATTCGGTTGTTGTGTTTCAGTTATATAGTTTCGGTTATTGGGCTTCTAAGTTTCGGATAATTAGACTTTCGGAACTCTTTTAGACTTTCGGTTGGACTTAACTAGTTTTGGTTATTGGGCTTTTAAGTGCATGTATATATGGACTTTCGGATATTATTGGACTTTTGGTTGGGCTTAACTAGTTTCGGTTATTGGGCTTTTAGTTTCGGGTATCGGGATTTTAGTTTCGGTTAGCTTTTAGTTTCAGATACTATTAGGCTTCAAGTTCTGGTTACTATTGGGCTTCTAGTTTGAGTTAGATTTGTTAGTTCGATTATTCAAAGCTTACAAATATTCGTACACAATTGTTGCATTAACAGTTGATAACTCATTTTGATTTCACAAAAACACTCTTTATCTTCTTCATAAGATCCATATAGCATTGTTAAATACAAGTTGTATACAATGAATAGTTCTCAATCTTAAGCCATTCTTGATGCGGGCATGAAAAATCATCCCTTAATGCTTGTTAAAGGTAGTTATATTCCATGGGCAAGTCGGTTTATGCGCTATATTGATGGAAAGAATGAATATGGAAGGCTAATTAAGGAATCAATTCTCAAAGGTCCTCTTGAGCTCAAAATGATTCGCGATCCAGGGAATCCAAATGGTACACCATATGATAGACTTCAAACGGTGGATGATCTTGATGATACTAACAAGAAATGTTTTGAGGAGGATATTGATGCTAAGAATGATATTCTTCTGGGTATACCAAATGAGATCTACAATACTGTTGATGCATGCACAAATGCTAAAGCAATGTGGATACGTGTGAGACGTCTTATGCATGTAACTGATCTAAGTCAGCAAGAATTGACATCAAGACTCATTGATGAATTTGATAAGTTCAAAGGATTGCCAGGGGAATCAATTGAGTCATATTATTCATGATTTTAAAAGATTATGAATGATCTTGAACATCATCAAGCATTACCCAAAACCATCACCTCAAATATCAAGTTTCTTAACTTACTTCAGCCTGAATAGAAGAAATATGTAACAAGGGTTCGTCTAGTTAAGAATCTTCATGAAGTTGATTTTGATCAATTGTTTGATTATCTCAAATGGAATGAGGAAATTATGAATGACTCACTTGCCAAAAGAGCTTCTCGAACACATGACCCACTTGCTCTTATTGCAAATTCATATGCTTTTCCATCTCATACTTACACTTCACCAGCTTACTATGTGACTCATGCTCCATCTGAAGTTGATGCGCAATCACATGATTTTCAAAGAGATGCATTTAGTGATGATCCAGAGAACACCATGACCACAACAATGATGCTTCTTGCAAGAGAATTAGTCAACAATATTCAACACCAACAAACAACCAACTTCGTACTTCATCTAACACTCGCAATCATGCATATGTTCAAGATGGTAGAATTGATGTTAAAGGCAAGAATGTTGTGAACGTTGATAATACTAGGAGAATTGCTGGGAACTCAGGAAATACTAGAAATGTTCAGAGGGTTAATGGAAATACTGGAACTGTTCAGAGGATTCCAAGAACAAGTGCCAATGCTGGGAATACGTCAATGGTTAAATGTTAAAATTACAATGAGAAGGGTCATCAGGCAAGAGTTTGTCCAAAACCAAGAGTTTGATATTCAAATTTATTCAAAGAATAGATGCTTTTGACAAAAAAGGATGAAGTTGGGATCACAGAGGAAGAAAATGACTTGTTCATAATATCCGAAAGTCCATTTATCCAAAACTTAGAAGCTAATAACCAAAACTAGTTAAGCCCAACCAAAAGACCAAAAAATATCCGAAAGTCCAATAATCCAGAAGTTAGAAGCCCAATAACCGAAACTATATAACTGAAACACAACAACCGAATCCAATAACCGAAGATGAAGTCCGAAACTACTTACTTTCAGTTGACGGTTATCAACTAAAACCTTAACTTTTGGTTAAATAGTTAGCGAACCGAATCCAAGTATCCGAATCCAATATGGTTTCAGTAAACTATTATCTATCCGAAATTCTTATATTTCAAACGAAACACACACGATAACCGTTTTTTGATTGAATCTTAAACAAAAAGCTGTTTTTCTCACCATATTTAAACAAAGTTAATGTTTAAAATTTTTAAATAGATCTGAACTATAAAGAATATTAGTGTTTGAAGACCGAAACTACACCAAATTACTTGTTTTGTTACCGGAACAATCACAAACACATACAAACACGTCGATCTAGACTTCCAAACATAATAAATTTGTTCTTTTTGAAATATCTATTGCTAAAAAATGTGCATTAACATAAATTAATGATTTTTTATGCCAATGAACGTTAATAGTAAAGATAATGTAAAACGAAGCAAAAAACATCATGATGATCACGATTTTTAACCGAAACTCGATCGATACTCGTAACTAACACGTTATGATCTCATAATCTTTCACTCTAGATAAAAACATACTTTTGGCGAACTGAAACTCACTTATATAGGTCCGTTATAAGCAAAGTATCATTGTATAGGAAAGGTTTAGGTTTAGAGAGATAAACTAGAGAGAGAGAGATAATCTAAGGGAGATTTTCATTAAGAGAAAATTGAAAGAGATTAGAAAAATACAATGAAAAACCACACCTCGATTCTAGTAAGAGAGTGTATTTATAGTTGTCTAATCTAGTTAACTAATTGATCTAATTGGACTAGTTTATTAATTTAGGCCCAATTAGATATATTATAAAATATTAAATACTAAACTTAAAAGGCTAATTCATAAGAATAATAAACACTTATTCCTATTCCTAACAAATGATATCATACGTAATAAACAAACAAAATATTAGTTTGATAAAAAAACTCATCATGGTTTCAACATAAAATGATTCCATAAATTGTTTTATAAATAGTTTATAGATCTATTATACAAAATCTATTAATTAAAATTCTATTTGGTATACAAGACTGTTTTTTCAAAGAAACATAATCTTGGTTTCAGCATAAACAGTATGTTGTATTGTCAGACTTAACAAACCTGCCCGGAATTTCACCTTAAGATATGTGTATTCGTTATGTTTAAAATAATTTTATATGTGAAAAAACTTATAGAATTAACTTCTCTCAAGTTTACACATCTTACCGATGTGGTATAGAAAACAAACCATTTTTCCTCTTTAAGCATGATAAAATGCTTAACTTTAAAATGCGATATTGCATTCACATCAACTCTATTTGAGACACGTAGAGATGCAAAGGTTCATTGCAAATCTCTCTTTAAACAGATGACGAGTCTACTAACTAGCAATTTTACATATCACACGTACATATAAATAATTGTGTATAAAAAGTCATTTTTTTCCAACACATTATACTTAATCAGGTGGATCACGAAAGTTCTCATGGTCTTTGAACTTTTACAAGCAGGTATGAGTAGGACTAAATACGTCTTACATGTGTATTTCCTTATTTTACTATTTAGTCCTTTTTAATGTCTTTATGCTATGTATGCATGGTCCTTGAAACCTTAAGGTGGTAAAGTGGCTTGTTAAGAATTGCCCATGTGCACAATAGAGATATTTAGTCATGTAGTGAGCTCATTTTCAGACCTAGGAATGAATACAACAACTTTCTCTAAACCCTCTTTTCTCATTGTTTTATTGCTTATCAATCCTCATTGATAGTTATTCTTAATCCTAACTATTCTTGTTGATTCTAGAATTAATCACTCACTAAACACTTGTTTTGGTTCTGATTAATTTGAATCGTGACATTGGTATACATAGCCTACAATCCTCGAAAGTTATCCAGACACAATTGCTATCACACGGTCCATGACGATGACTCCAGGTGGTAGGTTAAAGCCGGGTTCAGTGAGGCGAGGAATCATTTACCATCGCGCGTGATGACGTCAGCTGTCAATTGGAAGCACCTTCTATCGAGGCAATGATTAGAACTCTAGCTGATGATTTTGGTACTAGAATCAAAAGTAACCATAAAGCAATGGCTGACATGAGTAAACAAATGACCGGTTTATCGGTTTAGTTGAATCAAATCATATTAGAAATTGTAAAAACAAAGATACAGCTGAGGTGAGTGTTAGGTATTTAGGTTTGGGCCCTAAGTCAACACCATGGTTGAATGAAATAATTGGTAACTCGAATTAATATTCTTCTAGATTAACAAAAATTAAATTTCCTCGTTTTGATGGGGATGAATTGAAATTGTGGTTGTATAAGGTTGAGCAGTTTTTTCAGTTGGATAATATTAATGAAGCGGCTAAGGTTCCATTATCTTCTATTCATATGTTTGGAAGAGCCCTAAATTGGCATCAAGGGTATACGAAATCACAAAATCATGTGGTACCTAGATAGGAAGAATACGCTAAGGAGTTGACAAATCGATTTGGGGAACCCTTTGATGATCCCATGGTTGAATTGGTAGAGTTAAAGCATACTACGAGTGTGAAATAGTATAGAGATGCTTTTGACAACATTACCAGTAGGCTAGAACTTTCACCAGCTAATATACTTAGTTTCCTTATAACCAATTTAAAAGAAAAGGTTAAAAGTCTGGTGAAAATGTTTAACCCCACTACCTTCCAACAATCACATTCACTAGCCACAATACATGAGTCGACCCTTAAAAACAAAGAAGTAGGCTTAAAAACAACAACTCCTCTTTTACTACTTTTACCTCCTAAAGGAAGCATGTCCAAACACCCAATCATAATGTCAAACAATCTACCTTGCTACCTAAACCTACCGCACTAGCAATTAAACCAAACACCACTCTGAATGTACTTACTTCAGTGGAGATGGATGACAGTAGGTCTAAGTGGCTTTGCTTCAATTATGATGACAAATATGTTTTTGGGCACATATGCAAGGGTAGGAAACCTTAGTTGTGTCATTTGCAATTGGAAGAAGGGGATGATGATTATGAAAACGAAGATCTAGAGGATGAGACACAAGTCGTCAATACTTAATTAATACAAATTTCACTAATTATCAAATGATCAGAATTACTAGAAATGTAGGCAAAATGAAGATTCATTTGTTGTTGGACACCGGAAGCACTCACAATTTTATGGATATTTCTTTAGCTATCAAGTTGGGTTGTTAGTTTGTTAATACTAAACGTATGATGGTTAAGGTTGATGGTGGAAAGAAGGTCTTATGTAGTCACATGCTCAAGGGCTTTAAGTGGAAAATGAGGAACATAACTTTTAATGCAGATGTCTATCTAATTTCATTGGTAGGAAGTGACATGGTATTAGGAATCCAATGGTTTATCACTCTAGGAATTATGCAATTTGATTTTATGAACAACACCATGGAATTTGAATTTCAAGGAAAGAAAGTTATTCTTAAGGGGTAAACTGAAGAGCAAATTAGAGCTATTGGGGAAGAACGGATGTCCAAGGCCTTACAACAGAAAACAAGGGAATGTTCTATGATTCAATTATATGTCGCACATAGAGAGGAAGAAAAGCCTAACTTCCAGATTCAGGTTCCGACCAGAAAATATTCTTCAACTCCGGATATACAATACCTTGGAATGAGTATCAAGACATATTTTAAGATCCTAAAGGGCCGCCTCCTTTTAGAAAGGGTTTTAATCACAAGATTTTACTTAAAGAAGGATCTAATCCTATCAACTTAAGACCTTATAGGCACCCTCTACTTTAAAAAGACGTAACTGAGAAACTTACACCGGAGTTGTTGGAACAGGGGGTCATTCAAACCAGCAATAGTGCTTTTGCTTCTCCCGTGGTGTTGGTTAAAAAGAAAGATGGCAGATGGCGGATGTGTGTAGATTATCGGTCGCTAAACAAGTCCATAATTCTGGATAGATTTCCGATTCCAATGATGGAAGAGTTATTGGATAAACTTCATGGTACTAAATACTTCTCTACAATCGACCTAAAATCTGGATGCTATCAAATAAGTATGGAACCTAATGATGTACATAAAACCGCCTTCAGGACTCATTGTGGCCATTATGAGTTTCTGGTGATGCCTTTTGGGCTCACCAATGCACCTTATACCTTTCAAAACCTTATGAACAACATTTCAAAGCCTATATTAGAAAACTCATATTGGTTTTTTTTCGATGATATATTGGTATACAGTACGGATTGGTCTTCACATCTGCAACACTTGAAAATTGTTTTTAACATATTGAGAGAGAATTCACTGTTACCAAAATTAAGCAAGTGTGACTTTGGGGTACTTCAAATAGAATATATAGGTCATTTAATTTCATATGAAGGTGTGGCTACTAATCCAAGGAAGATAAAAGTGGTAACTGAATGGCCAACTCCAACCAACCTAAATTAACTAAGGGGGTTTCTAGGATTAACAGGTTATTATAGAAGGTTTGTGAAGAACTATGGTACCTCTAACACAATTGCTCAAGAAGGATGCTTTTAAATGGAGTGACGAAGCTGAACATGCCTTCCAAGAACTTAAAAAAGTAATGAGTACACCCTCAGTTTTAGATCTACCTAATTTCAATGCGACATTCACTATAGAAACTGATGCTTCAGGGCAAGGGATTGGAGCGGTCTTAATGAAATCAGGTCACCTCATAACATACATCAGTAAGGCACTCTCTCCTAAAACTTACTTTAGAAAGTCATTCACTCTGATTTATGGTCTCTAATAAAAAAGTGTGGGAAAAAGACAATGGTATGCAAAAAATTATCAATGAGTTGAGTCAGAATCCTAAATCCCACCTAATGTATAGCTGAAAAAATCAAAAACTTAGAAGGAAGGGTAAATTGGTAACAGGAAGTTCAGCAAGCTTAAAGAAGAAAAATTTAAACTAGATGCATGAATCTTTCCAAGGTGGAAATTTAGGGGTTAATGCAACTTTAAAAATAGTTTCAAGTTTATTTTATTGGCCTCATTTCAGAACTGAAGTAGAAGATTACATTAGGCAGTACACGGTATGTCAACAATGTAAAGTGGATTTAGCTGCTTTGCCTGGACTACTACAACCATTTCCAATCCGGGAGGCCATATAGGAAGACATATCCATGGATTTCATTGAGGGTCTACCCCTTTTAGCAGGTAAGAGTGTCATCATGGTCGTTGTTGATATATTATGCAAGTATAGTCACTTCATAGCCATTAAACACCCTTTCAGTGCTGTAGACATTGCTCAAATATTTCTTGATCATATATTTAAACTTCATGGATTTCCAAAGTCAATCATCTCAGACAAGGACAAAGTCTCTCTTAGCAATTAATGGAAGGATTTACTTAAGAGTACAAGGAATTGAACAGAATTTATCTACCGCTTACCACCCCCAAAGTGATGGTCAAACAGAAGTTATCAATAGGTGTTTGGAAGGATACTTGAGGTGTATGAGTTCTTCTAAACCAAATGATTGGGAAAAATGCCTACCTTTAGCAGAGTATTGGTATAATACTACTTACCACTCTACTATAAAGCATACACCTTTTGAGGTTGTATATGGACAAGCACCACCCATTCACTTGCCATATTGTTAGCCTTAAAATATGAAGACTAATACGGAATTATAATAGTTTACTTAAGGCTTGACACGTAGGGACTAGAAACGACAAGTTGTGTAAGATAGAAGTGTTAAGGCCTATAAAATACCATCCTATACTTCCATAGGAGGGTGAGGATTTCGTGTAACATTTTACCAAGGTGTGTGTGTTCTTCCTTCTCTCTAAACACACACACACACACACACACACACACACACATCTTCCATTTTTCTCTCTATCCAATCTAATATGGCTACCTTTCATTTCTATCCTCCCTGACCTCTGGATTCATCCTAGTTAGTGAATTATTAAATGTAACAATTGGCATCAAAGCTAACCAGGGGTGTTTCGTGTTTGTATGTTGCTTATTTTTATGGTGTTTGTGTTATTATTGCTTATTCATGCATGTTTGAGCTTATTGGAGCCTATTTGTGGCTTTAGTTATGGATATAAGCAAGAAGAAGAAAAAAGGACGATGTTTGTACATTTGTGATAGTACAGGCGATTTGGCATGTTACCATGCGGTTTGAGCATGGGAATCAGGCAGTTTGATCTCTTGTCTCATGATTTGAGCAGCCATGAAGGCGGGTTGAGGTTAACAAGGTACGCAAATTGACATTAAGTCATGCGATTTGATAGGTCATATAGGCGGTTTAATGTCTTAGGTTAGGCGATTTGTCATACATGCCTAGGCGGTTTGGTGAGGCAATTTGAGCACATGGAC
>BQNB010104366.1:0-23835 GCA_026074375.1 Tanacetum coccineum | reverse complement strand
TGAACAAACATATTTTTCAATTTCTTCTACTTCTAATAATGGTTCTAAGTCTAAAGATGTCACATCGGAGTTGCCAATTCCAAAAATTCCAAAAAAGAGTAAATTATTTAAAATGTTTGACACAATGGGTGTAACAATTAATGGTTTACAAACAAGGATTGATAAAATCTTTTAGAAGACAGACAACGAAGATGGATGTCTGACAGCCAAAATTCTTTACGCGAGTTTTATAAAACTAATGTAATTCTGATGTCTGACTCTTTATACAAGAATTTGAAAGAAATTAAAGCAAAACTCATTGAAGAAGTATGTGAAATATTAAATATTTTTGATTCAATAGAACAGCAAGTTAATGAAAAATCTCCAACAAAAAATATTCTTCAAAATGAGATTGATCGACTTTTGAAAGTATCCTTGACAAGTGAAATCCAAGATTGTGTGTTGCTTTCTGTTGAAAAACAGAAAAATGAGCTGTTAAAAGATGAACTTGAGAAAAGTTCAAGTGATTCCAAAGATGTCCACGCCAATTTGCTCAAACAAATCAAATTCTTGAAAATGATTTTAAGCAATCACAAGCTCAAAGTATTGATTTTGAAATCAAATTACAACATCAAAAAGAGAAAATGGCTTGTGACGTCTTTTGGAAATCAAAGTTGTCAACATTGAATGATGAGAATGTGTTGCTAAAAACTCAAGTTGAATATGTTGTTCAAGAAAGAGAAAATATTAAACTTGAATTTCAAAAGCTTTTTAATTCCATAAAAGCGACACGGACTCAAAATCAAAAAGAAGTTGATGGATTAATTAAACAAGTCAATCAAAAGACATATGCTTATGCTGATGTGCGTGCTCAAAATCAAGATCTTTTGATGACAATTTTTGAGCTTAAGGATAAGCTTAGGACAATTAAAAAAGAGAAGCATGTAAACACTAAGTTTGACAAATCTGAGACCTTAGGAAAACTTGTCTGTGTAACACCGTTTAACAAAAACCTAGGAAACAAGGCTAAGAACGTGTCAAACACTAAGGTCAAAACAGATAGGTCAAAACCAGTCACTTCACATCCTACACCTAAAAACGAGCAAAGTCAGAAACAGAGTGCGAATGTAATCGCAAGAGGAATTTATCGAATCACAAAATCAGAGACACAAACACCGGATTCTAAAACTAACATACATGTTTCTAATTCCACAGGTGTAGAAAGTTCTAATAGTGTTAGAAGACTAAAGTCTAAGGGCGCTAAATCGAAGAATAGAGTCTTGAAGAACACTAACAGCTCATCTGCATATGTTCGGAAGATATCATGTAGTGTTAGCATAGATTCTAATAAATGTGAAACAAAGGATTCGAATGTATGTCAAACAAATGCAAGTGTATCAAATTTTAAGACTGTAAATGTTGTTAATGACGGTTCGAATATTGTTTGTGTTTCTTATGGTAAAGATGTGTTTTTACTTTCTCATGAAAAGTGTGTTACTCGTTATGCTTTGTCTAGGAATTCTGATGTTAAGAGAGCCTTATTCCCTGCCCCCGTAGCAGCAACATCTAAGAATTTAAGAGCTACTTCTGTAGTTGTGAAATCTGGATTAAGTGTTGTTACAACCCCAAAAGCAACAAATAAGGTCTTTAGTGCATCATCACTATCTCATGATTCTAGTAAAAGTAAAACACTTAGAAATTACATGAAAAACAAAATAGCAACAAGTCAAAAGTGACATAAATGGTTTGAATACCAACAAAGTTTTAATTGGTCACCCAAAAGAAAAACTACTTAATCACTTCTTAGTGAAACAAAGAGTCGTATTTGTGTTTGTTCTACATCTAACATACCAGTTACCACTCAAAAATGGGTAGCCAAATTGTCCACTCTTCCTCTGCATTTGTTTCCTGTGATGTAGGTAATTCAACTCGTCCTTTGGATTGTTGATAGCGGATCCTCTAAGCATATGACTGGCAATCTTCAACTGCTAAGAAATTTCGTTGAGAAATTCATGGGAATAGTCCGCTTCAGGAATGATCATTTCGCTGCAATTCCTGGATATGGAGATTATGTTTAAGGCAATCTAACGATTTGTCACGTATATTATGTTGAAGGCCTTGGACATAACTTATTTTTGGTCGGACAATTTTGTGATAGAGATTTAGAAGTAGCTTTTCGTTCAAACACATGTTATGTTTGGAATTTAGAGAGTGGTGACTTGCTTACCAGTTCTCGTGATTCAAATCTTTACACTATCTCTATTTTCGAGATGGCGACTTCTTCTCCAGTATGCTTAATGTCTAGAGCCACATCAACAAAATCTTGGTTATAGCACCGCAGGCTTTCTCATTTGAATTTTGGTACCATTAATCAACTCATGTTGAAAGATCTAGTTGATGGGCTTTCGAAATTTAAGTATAACAAAGATCACCTATGTTCAGCCTGTGAACAAGGTAAAAGCAAGAAAGCTTCACTTCCACCAAAGTTAGTTCCAAGTACAAAATCTAAACTCGAACTACTTCATATGGATTTATGTGGGCCAATGAGGGTCGCAAGTATCAATGGCAAGAAATATATTCTAGTGATCGTTGATGATTATTCTCGGTACACCTGGGTATATTTTCTTCGTACTAAAGAGGAGGCTCTAGATATGATCATCGATTTTGTTACTCAAGTTCAAAGGAATCTAAAGGCTCAAATTCTGATGATTCGAACTAATAATGTAACCGAATTCAAAAATGAGAATTTATGGGCATTTTATGCAATGTTATGCATTGTTCACCAAACTTCAATTTCTCAAAAGCCTCAACAAAATGGTGTTGTTGAACTTCGAAATCGTACACTCGTCGAGGCTGCTTGCACAATGCTTATCTTTTCTAAAGCTCCAGAATTTCTATGGACTGAAGCTATTGCTACTGCTTGTTTTACTCAAAATCGCTCTATTGTACACACACGGTACAATAAGACTCCTTATGAGCTGATTCGAGGACGAAAACCTAATATTCAATACTTTCATGTGTTTGGATCTCTTTGTTATCCAACAAATGATCATGATGATCTTGGGAAAATGAAACCAAAGGCTGACATTGGTATCTTTATTGGTTATTCTGAGTCATCAAGAGGATTTTGTATCTACAACCGTCAAACCAAAAAGATAATGGAAACGATCCATGTCAAGTTTGATGAACTCACATCTATGGCTTCTGAATGCAACAATTTAGAACTCGGAATGAACTGCATGAATTTTCAAGATTCATCGAAAGATTCACAATCAATACCTTCGAATTCAGACTTGGATAATTTGTTTGGTCCTCTGTATGAAGAATAGTATGCGACGAGTTCACAAGAAGTGTCAGATAATTCCGCTGCAAATACTCTTGATAACGAACACACTTCTTCATCATCATCAATCATCGTTGAAGAAGATGAAGCCCCTCAAATAATATTTTTGCAACAGAACAAGTTGTCACTGAACCAAACTCTCCAGTCTTGAATGAAATACCAATGAATTCGTTCAAGAAGACGTTGCAGATTTTGATGGAAATGTGTTCTACAATGCACCTCCAACTCCTGTGTTCGAAGAAGCCGAGTCATCTTCAACATATCAGGATCCATCAAATATGTACGAGTTTCATCAAAAACATCGCTCAAATGATAGGTGGACTAAGAATCATCTAATTGAACAAGTAATTGGTGATCTCTCAAAACCTGTAATGACAAGAAATCGACTTCAAACTGATGTAGAAGTTTGTATGTATGCATTAATAGTGAGTACAATTAAACCAAAAAATATCAAGGAAGCTATGCTTGATGCCAGCTGGATTGAATCCATGCAAGATGAGCTTAACCAGTTCAAACGCCTTGATGTTTGGTAACTTGTCGAATGTCCTATTGGCATAAACATAATCGCAGTCAAATGGATTTGGAAAAACAAGACTGATGCTGAAAACACGGTTATTCGGAACAAGTCTTGTTTAGTTGCCAAAGGATATCGTCAAGAGGAGGAAATTGATTTTGAGGAGTCTTTTGTACCAGTTGCAAGACTTGAAGCTGTCAGAATTTTTGTGGTATACGCGGCTCACAAGAACTTCCCTATTTATCAAATGGACATCAAAACGGCATTTTTGAACGGTCCACTGAAAGAGAAAGTTTTTGTCCGTCAGCCAGATTGATTTGTAGATCCAGACTTTTCGAACCACATATATCGTCTTAAGAAAGCTATGTACGGTTTCAAACAAGCCCCTAGCGCCTGGTATGACAAGCTTTCCTTATTCTTAATCGAACACCATTTCACAAAAGGTATTGTCGATCCGAAATTGTTTACAAGAAGACACGAGGATGACATTTTATTAGTTCAAATCTATGTCGATGACATAATTTTTTGGTCAACTAAACCAGTGTTTGCAAAAATATTTGAAAAACTAATGAAAGATAATTTTGAAATGTCAATGATTGGTGAAATGAAGTTCTTTCTCGGACTTCAGGTTCATAAATCACCCCAAGGAATCTTTATATGTCAATCACAATATACTATGGATCTTTTTTTAAGAAACATGGGATGGAAAAATGTGATACCATTTATACACCAATGGCTACAACCAAACTAGATGCATATTTACAAGGTACCCAAGTTGACCAAACTAAATATCATAGTATGATTGGGGGACTTATGCATCTCACTGCTAGTCGATCAGACATTGCCTTTACGACATTTGTATGTGCGCGTTATCAGGCACACCCAACTGAAAAACGCCTCAAAGAGGTTAAAAGGATCTTTCGCTACCTAAGACAAACCATTAACATGGGCATATGGTACTCGAAGGATTCTGGGTTTGATCTAACTGCATATTCAGATGCAAACCTTTCAGGGTGTAATGATGATTGCAAAAGCACATCTGGAGGCATTTAATTTCTGGGAGATAAGCTAGTCAGTTGGTCGTCGAAAAAGCAATATTGTACAGCAATGTCAACTGCGGAAGCTGAGTACATATCATTATCTGCATGTTGTGCGCAATTCATATGGATGAGGACGCAACAGCTAGATTATGGATTTTGGTACAACATGATTCCAATATACTGTGATTCACAAAGCGCAATTGCCATATCTTGCAATCTGGTACAACATTCACGTACAAAACACATTAACATCCGTTATAACTTTATCAAGGAGCATGTTGAAAAAGGTACCATTGAACTTTACTTTGTCGGGACGGAACACCAACTTGCTGATCTTTTTACAAAAGCCCTTCTAAAAGAAAGGTTTGAGTATTTAGTTCACAAGATTGGTATGCGATGTATGACTCCAACTGAGTTAGAATGTCTAGCAAAGTTATCTTCTTGAATGAAAGATCATATATCAAAACAACTTGTAAATATTTTTCAAAATCAAAATACAAAATTGAAAATTTTCAAAAACAAAATTAAAAATTAAAAATTTCAAAAACAAGAAAAAATATTTTTTTACTATTTTTCAAAAACTAAAAATAATCAAATAAAAATTTGAAAAATACAAAAACACAAAAATATAACTTAATGATACAAACTGTTAGTCAAACTCGGAAGTCAAATTCAGTAATTTTTTGGTCAATAGTCAAACTCGGAAGTCAAATTCAGTAATTTTTTGGTCAATGGTCAAACTCGGTTTTCACTTAACACGTTTTTGAAAACACGTTTTGGGACTAAATCTCATTCAGATCTGAGTTTATTTCCGAATTTGAAATTAAAAAAAAGTTTATAATCAATTGAAATTGATCAATTACGATTTTATCGTAATCTTGATTCCTTTTCAATTGATTCTTCTGAGAAAACTGTGAT
Source organism: Tanacetum coccineum (assembly GCA_026074375.1). Lineage (NCBI taxonomy): Eukaryota > Viridiplantae > Streptophyta > Magnoliopsida > Asterales > Asteraceae > Tanacetum > Tanacetum coccineum. The sequence goes on along the minus strand of BQNB010104366.1, from coordinate 18,041 downwards.
ATTTGTGAACGATTTGATTTGTGTGGAATTGATAGTTTGTGTGGATCTGAGAGATTGTGCGTGATTTGGGATATGTGATAATTTGGATTGAATTTTGGGTTTGTGTTGAAAATTTTTGGGTTCGTTGTGATAAATAGAGAAAATAGGATCAAACGAGGAAATAGTTCAATTACTTCAAAAGACACAAACTATTTTCAAACAAACACAACGTGACAAAGAGGAAAAATGTAACATTTCTCATTTTCGTGTCATTGTACGACTCTATTAATGATCACTATTTGTTTTAGTCCGATACGCGTTTACTTTTAATATTTACCTTTAAGCTAAATCGCGTAGACTAAAAATAATCAATGAATGTAAACGGTCATCAATGAAGTAAAGTTTTCATCCATCAACGTATATTATAATTATAGGGAGAAGATCAATTATGTAACTTTAGGTATTTTTTATTTCTATTTGGCCACGTCAACGGGTCACATGTCCCGATAAAATTCATTTGGACACACCGGAAATACCCAACATACCTAGACACAAACCAATACCCACTTTTTTCACCTTGACACAAAATTTAAAAATTTTGGTGTTTAAATGCCACACTGTAGCCGAATACATGCCTATGGATTGCATAGGAAATCACCTAAATCTTGCAATGATCTTAAAAGTTCTAGTACATACAAGAGTTAATTAATGTTGTGTCCTAATTTGTATCCTATAGGTAATTATCATGGGATATTAAACCAATTTCTCCCCTTCTATCTCTTGGTTGCCGCGGTCCTACTTAAAAAGAAAGAACATCAAAAACCAAAAGCTTTATGTACCTAAGCCTACCTTGTAAATATATTGTGTAATTTCGTCCAAGGTACTGGAGTGGTTTAGCCAAAACAAATTGGTCGTTAGTTAACTAAAACTTCACAAAAACCACTTCCTAAGGGCACGGTTTGGTTTATGTTTAGAAACTAAGAAAGTGAACTAGCAAACTTGCTATAAATATACTCCTACACATACACTCTTAAACCCCTGCTTAAACTCATAACACTTAAACATTCACTCTCTTTGTGTTCGGGTCTCAAACCGCCAACAAACATCCACAAGGGGGTATACGCGCTACGGGTTAGCGATTTACACGTCCACTCCTTAATCTCTCGAGCTCTAGGACCTTTTGTAAGTCACAACAACCCTTTACGCTTCATAATATCTTTTCCTTTGATTTGTTAAACGTATGTCGCGTAACATGTAAAGGGTGCGTGTCTAATGGGGTTGATTTTCCTTTGTTGTGGCAAGGCTCGTTTTTAAAACGCTCACATCGATGGTCTAATGAACTCAAATGATGGGGAGGGACAAAGTAGTGACTTCAAAGTATACTTTACCTAGGCTTAAAAATATAAATACTACAACGTAAACTATCTGTTGTAAACACGACGGGGCGGGGGTGGGGGGGGTGTAGAAACATATATTCGTCATTTATAAACGTGGAGCACATGTGATATGCACGACCTTAACAGGGTTTTCAAACGTTAAAACGATTGCTTGAACTATATCCGATCCACTTAAAAGCATAAGAAAAGAGTAACGGGCCACAATAGGGCCTCGTACAAACCATCGAATAAAAAAACCACCCCCCCCATGTTCAGGCCCAACAGGCCCAATAGCTTTTCTACGAGACCCGTAGCTTATAGATAAGATCACTTGAGCTTATCGAGTGCTTGTGGAGCCTTAAACTCATTTAGAACACACAAGAACCCTTACCGGGCCTCAATCGAGCCCAACGAGGCCCAACGAGGGCTTATTTATAAGCCGCGGCTTATTAATAAGCCACTCGGGCCTGCTTTAAATCATAATTCAAGAATGTAGAATTATTTGTTTACACATAGGCTTCCACTTCATTAGAACCAACCGAACCCTTAAGGCCTTAATTACGCCCATATTTGCGAGCCCAACGTGAGCCATTAAGCTCACAATAAGCTCTAACAGCTATCGGTAAAAGTTTGCACAGATGACTAACAAATTACATGAGCTTAATATAGACTCATATAATGTTAATGGGCCAAACCCTAACCCTAGAGATCCATTCGGGTTCACAAGGGCACATCAGGCCCAACAGGGGCTTATTAGCTTATCGAATAGCCAAATAAGCAAGCTAACCTTCTAAGTGTTTACGGACTTATACAAAGTTAGTGGACCAGCTGGGCCAACCAAGAGATTAAAACTCTTCGGTGTCAATTATGGCCCGAACTGCCCATTACAAGTGCTTATCGGCTTATTTCCAATAAGCTGAGACCGAGACAGATTAAGCTAAGATTGAATGGTGTAGGAAATAAGCTAAAAAGCCAAAGGGAGCCTAGAAGGATGTATCGGGCTAAGCTATTGGGCTTACGGGGTCATAAAGCTCGAAATGAGCATAAATAGTCCCGAGCTTATTTTAAGCTTAACCGACCCACATGAGCTTATTACAAACTTTTGGACTTATTAAAACTATAACGAATCGTAAAAATGCTAAACGGACCTTAACGGGCCCAATAAGGCCCGTTAAGCCAAATATAAGCTCGGTAAGCTTATTTTTAAGCTGAAGCAACTTTTATAACTTATATAAGCTTAACAAAGAGAAATGGCACTTGTTGAAGCTTATTTGGAGCTTATATACTATTTTCACAAACCAAGGGACTAAACGTGTCAAATTCGAAACCTAAGGGATTAAAATTGTCATTTTTCATATTTTAATAACTCTAGGGACTATTCTGGCAACATTCTGAAACTTAAGGATTTGAGTGTAATTATAAGGACCTAAACTACATTTTTGTAAACTTAAGGGACTAATTATGTTATTTTCCGAAACTAAAAGGTTTAAAATATAAAAGTGTATATTTATAAACCTAGGGACTAAAGTGTAACAACTAAAAACCCAAGGGTATGTTAGTGAACAAAAGTGAATTAACGAAACACTTAACGAATCAGTCGGACATTAAGATATTCGGACATTGAACGGGTTTAATAACAAGTTAATAAATAAGTATATTTATTAATAACGATTTCACGTTTCTCGAGAACCATCGGAATTATAAATACAATAATCTTGTGCACCACCACACAAGTGATAACGGTATATATAAACTTAAAATGGAATTTAGTTTATACAATGAGTCGTTAGCTTAAATGTGTAAACTAAGACTTGACCGTACTTACTTAGGTACTTAACGGTGTGATCCACTGCTTACTTGGATATTTATTATCATTCAGAGAACTACCGGCTAAGGTGAGTTCATAGCCCCATGCTTTACAATTATTTAAATGATTTACATCCTTGGGGTGAGAACATGCTTTGTTTTACAAACTGGACGCAAGTGTACATTTTATACCATGATTACGTGTTTGCCTAAGTTACCATAACCCATTATGTCCATGATCATGAACTGTTAATTGCATAGATGTGATTGGGAATTACATTGTGTGGGCGCGAATGTTATGGATAGATCTATTAGGGATTGACAATCCCCGTTCGGGTGACTAGCTATCACTGGGAACGAACGCATACCATGTCGAATCTGGGATGTTGCGGGGTTAGCACATCATTCACGGACACCTGTTGGCAAATTGCAAATTTATATTTGCAATTCATACATGTCAAGTCTTCGGTGTCATGAGCTTAGGGATACGCTGTATTGGGAATTGAGAATGCGCGTTTTCTTGTGAAGTCCAGGCGCTAATATGCCGTATCTTCTTTTTTGGATACTGCGTATTGGGCAGAAATAAGCAATCTTCAAATATTATCGTTTAAGCTCTAAAAAGTGCGCCTTTTAGCATATCTTCACAAATCACTCCGAAATTACTGCAATTTTCAACTTTAAGCAATTAAGTAACAATTTTTGCAATAATTATATAAAAGTGGAAAATTTATTCGGGATAAATGATGGTATAGATGTAACGTTATTTGATGTCATCACTTACCCGAAAGAAGTAGAAGAGACTATAGGAACCCCGATGGAGGTAGAACCTTTGAACCACACGAAACTAGAGGATTTAGGCTTGAATACTTGTAGTCATGACCTCTTTCATAGTTCTAAGGAAGTTCCTAGTGTTGATGAATCGGAACCTCAACTTTTACCAAATTTTCCATTCTTAGATGTAAATCTAGGAGACAAAAGAGGAATCGACCCACCCATCAACTAATATAGTCCGGGTATTTTTAGGATGAAGGTGGTAGAACCTGTAACCATTCACACACAACATCCACCCCACGTGGCATACTTTCATCGAAATGGTGTGTATCGCTACTATCACCCACACTTATTGCTAAGTGTAGAGGAAACATCCTTTTTACGCGTTAAATAAGCGTAGAGTCAGGCTCGTAACTCGAATAAAAATAAGCGCTTCTCGGGAGGCAACCCGAGCATTTTTATTTACTTGCTTTATTTGTCTTGTGATTTGAATTTTTAGGATTTTTTGCATGATAGTTTTTTATTATGAATCGTTGCATGATTGGTTTGTTATGTAATTATGCTTTATTTTGCTTTTGACTTCGTCTCATTAGTAATTAAAGGTACTTTGCGTTAAATAAGTGTAGGGGAGATCATATGTGGTTATTATGAACCTAAATTAATTGTGTGATGATTTGTGATTAATTTCTATGCATGCTTTGTTTGCTTTTGTTTGTTTGTGTCAAATACTTGTGGATATGTTTTGTTAATTTCTACAGGAAATTTGGACATCAAAAGATAGGATTTTTGCAGAAATTTTTATCAAAAAATGACAACGCTAATTTTCTCAGTGCCTGGAGACGACGTCATGATTAAATCCTGACGGCGTCAGGCACTGTAGCAAAGAAAAATCATGTTTTTTGAATTTTTGAAAACTTATTTTTCGTATAATTTCCAGATTTCTAAAATCCAAATTTTCCTGTATGATATTTATAATTCGTATCACAAGTATTCTGTCCTTTATTTTAGTTTGTTTCTAAGTCTGGAATTACATCTTGTTATGATCTATCTTGGTTCGATTTTACGCTGGGTATAGTTGTCTTTGTCTTTGATTTTCAGGATTTATTAGATAAGGAGAGTCCAGAAGTTCATAGGATTCTCACTTATTGGATAAAGATTTAGTCGGACTATCTTGTTTCTTCTTTAATATTGAGCAAAACCATGAGAGTATTAGTTTCTCTCGCTTTTCTTATTTTCCATTCATTCATTTTTGGGTACTCATATAACATTGAGGACAATGTTCAAAATTAGTGTAGGGGAGAAATAAAATCCTTAGAAACTATTCTTTCAATTGAATTGCTTTGTCCTTAAACATATGTTTAATATACTGAAACATAGCGTAAGATGGTAATTTTAATTCAAATTTAAAATTTTTTGTGGCATATACCAGTGAAACTGTAGTATTAGAAGTGTCTCATGGATAGAAGTTATATTACTAGCACAAAAACCCTACCACTCAAAAATTCCACCCCAAAAATATGAGGTTCGCCCCTATATCTTTAGGAATTAAAGCATCCATCTTTGATGCTTTTGATGATTTTAACATTTAGCTTGCTCGAGTTGAGGATTTGAGCAACCACATGTGTCTCGTTCATGGATTTGGACGAGCATGTGTGGTTTTGTCGCTTTTTCTAGAGCATTGGTATCGGTTAGGATTATGAGAGTGTACTGGTTGTATTATAAATTCTAGAACTTGTTTTAGCGATTTATCCTGAGACTGCTAGTGAGATCGCATTCGTATGATTGGGATTTACTAAGTGATAAGAGACATTAGGATAAACCCATTTTTTAGCCTGTATTTATTTTAATTATGATGGTCTCCTCGATCATATAACTACCCCACACCATTGCTATGCACTCATTTTTATTGCAAGATACCCCTAGTGCACCCCTCCGAGCCTATCCTTTTAGCGGTTCTCTAATTTTCTGGTGGATTCTGGATTATTAATGAAGAGCATTGTTTACACCCCACCAAAATGTTACACCAAAATCTCCTTAGCCTTCCTTGTATGTACTCATTTTTAGTACATTATTGTTATCACATTTGTTAAACCCTGGTTAATTATTTACTTTAGTACATGGTTGCTAAGTCGAGTCATTATTAGTGTATACAGTTTTGGGACGATTGGGATTCATGGTAGTATTTATTATACGGAGAAATGTGGAAGAAAAGTAAGTTATTACCCCTATATTTGTCTAATATTCTCCATGTTATGTTGATCCTTCTCAATTCGGGTCATTAGTTAGTTTATGTTTTTGAGTATTAAAAACTCAAGTGTAGGGGTGCAATTATAAACCCCAAATCATATTATTTATATTTCAGCAAATGGCAGGGCAAAAGTGTATGGAAAAAAATTGAAAAAATGAAAAAACCAAAAAAAATATGTTAGATACAGGCTGCCATTTTTGCGTATGTTTATGTTAAAGAAAGAGTTGAGAAAAGAAAAAAAAGAGATTCATGTAGAGTTTGTATATTATTGTCCTAGTTTTGTCTAGTCTTGACTTAGCATGCCTTTTACTTGTATTCTTGTGAATGATTAACTTGCCACCAGTAAAAATTCCCCCAAATATCCCCAACCGCGAAAGTAGCAAAATACAAAATACATAATCGCGAAAGTAGCAAAATACATCGTAGGGTTTAATTTGCAAAATTTCAATTTTTAAAGAACGGGATTCGTTCCCGTTCTTATTTTTCGTGTTTTAAAGCTCATTTCAACTCTGTTTTTGTTCTAGTTTTCTTTAAACTTACTTTTTAGTCAATTAAGAGTCATTAAAAGAAAATTTTAATTTAGGTTTAATTTTAGAAATTTAGGGTTTTTGACCATTGTTTAGGGTTCCCGTTTTGCGTTTTTAGTTAAAGTTTAATTTCCCGTTATTTATTTTCGTGCTTAATTGTTATTATTTGCTTATTTTAAATTGTAGAAGTACATATACAAAAGCAACACACACACACACTCCAATTCAAATCATTGTCTGAACAACAAACGTGGTTTCAATTTCACAAATCGTTGAGGAATAACGACCCGGGAATCATACTTCCTGGTTAATATACGTATTATATATATTTGTGAAGATTTTCCTTATTACCTTTGTCCTCAAGTGTAATTTGGTAATTTTTGATCATTTTATATATTTTATATTTACGTGTGTTGGATTTATACCAATCAGGGTGCATCGGGTAGTATGGAGTTTAGGAATGAGAAGATGCAGACACCAATTCCCACGCCAACTAGATCCCCTAGGAAAGATTTATCTTCTGATAAAACAATTTCTAAGGAATTGACAGCAACTGTATCACCAACAACTGCTACCACATCCAAAGACTCGTCCACATCTAAACGCAAGAAACAGCCTATTTCATATGATGACATCAAATAACGTCACTTTATAGCATCATTTATCCCAAGTATTTTACCCACTTTTACATAATTATTGCAATATTTGGTACTTAATTGCTTTAAAGTTGTTAATTGCAGTAGTTATGAAGTGATTTGTGAAGATATGCTAAAAGGCATACTTTTTGGAGCTTAAACGATGATATTTGATGATTGCTTATTTCTGACCAACTTCACTGTATCCAAATGAAGAGTCGACGTAATCATCGCCTAGACTTTCACAAGAAAACGCCAAGACCAATTCCTAATATGCGTATCCAACTTCCACATACGGAGTATCCAGCTGATAGACTTGGCTAAGATTCGAGAATAAATATAAACTGGGAATGAATATTTGATTGATTATAAACGTAGCACGCACTCCAAGAAAAACACCTAATTCGGCCGGATTGACCCTCAACCAATAAGGCTATTCAGTCCTTTTTTCAGGACAATATAATATAGAAAATCAAAAACGAGTTTTCAGTGTGCAAAATCATATTCTCTATACCATACTCATAAAAGACGATTTTCTAAAGAGAAGAAGAGCAGCCAAGGTCATGCATCGAACCTAATTCCATAGAAGACACCGCGTAATTCCTATACTCTTGTAATCATTTAATTTTTGGTATCGTTTGATAAAACGTTTATTTTACCTTGGTTATTTGATCACACTTGTATAATTACAATGGTTATGGGCTAATACCCTCATGTATTACACACATCTTAATGAAGATTTAATGTTTGGTTTGTTTTAATCCAAATTGCTTAATAAATCATTGATTGTTTAATTATGTTTATCACCTTATACTTGTCTACGTGCTTGAATATGCGACCTATCATTCAACCGGGTCTAGTGATACAGACCAGGTAATCTAGATACCGAGATAGCTCTCCATATCGTGTTTTATATAACTGGACCAATAGGATCACAAATAATGTTCTATCTTTGCCTTTGAATTATGAGTTTAGTTAGACCGGCAGGTGACCCGTAATGTTTCAATAATTAGTTTTCTAATTACAGTAAAGACTTGAACAGTGAACTACCAGTATATAAAATACCGTCAAGCAGTAAGTGGGTAAAGCACACACACACACACAGATTTAACAAATCACCATTGCTTAATCCCTAAGATAGAACACACCACACACACACACACACACTCCCACACGCTTAAAGCGGATGCTTAATTGTAACAGGAATTCAACGGTATGTAGGTCTAGGATAGATGTCCCCCTAAGTTCCTTAAGAATGATATGCCGCTAAGAATAAGCATTCATTACAACTAACAAACAAATCACCATCCATTTAAAATTGATTTATTTATGGCTAATACGGTTTTCTATCATTTGGCTTGTATCGCTCTTTTATCTACTGATTATTGTTTTGCATGTTTATTGTGTATTGAATTGATTATTGTTACCACTAAACCTGTGTCAATCTCTCAGGCTGAAAACCCCTCATATCATTAGAAACGTATATAGCATAGGTTTAACCGATAAATAAAACTAACTAGATTAATTAAGACACACACACACACACGAATATAAGGATTAACAAACCTCACTCTTAGAAACACCATTAATTCCTTTTTCCCACAGGTTAAAGAAAGAAAAAGAAGAAGCCCAACAACAAAAGTTCTTAGAAAACCTGAAACAACTTCACATAAACATCCCATTTACCGAAGCCCTTTCCTAAATGCCAAAGTACGCCAAATTTCTAAAAGGGCTACTATCAAACAAAACCAGGTTAGAGGAGGTTTGCATATTAACAATGAATGAGATATGCTCAGCAGTATTGATAAAAAAACTCCCATCTAAGGAAAAAGACCTAGGAAGTTTCACTATTCCTTGCGATATTGGTCATTTACATATCAATAATACTTTAGCAGACTTAGGAGCTAGTATAAGCTTAATGCCTTACATGATGTATGAGAAGTTAGGCCTTGGGGAACCCAAACGTATGAGAATGAGCTTAGAACTAGCAGATAGGTCCATTCAGTATCCGTGGGGAATATCAGAAAACGTACTTATCAAAATTGATAAATTCATCCTCCCTATCGATTTTGTTATCTTAGACATGCGGGAAGACTCTAAGATTCTGATAATATTAGGAAGACCATTTCTTGCAACCGCACGGACAATGATAGATGTATTTAATAAAAAGATAACACTGAGGGTGGGAAACAAAGAGGTAATTTTTGATGTAGACCAATCGATAAAAAGACCTCCCGCCAAGGACGATGAATGATATGGGATCGATTACTTAGATACAACTATACAATCAAAAACCTAAGAATTATTGGAAGATGACCAATTAGACTCGTTTCTAGTCAATAAACTGGAGAAGAGCATCAATCAAACAATTTAGAAAGTTGTGATAAGGCTGATGATGATTCTGAAACACCTATACGGCGTATCAAACAAGTAAATATGTCGTATTCAGAGTCACAAGAAACAAAGAGACCTGATAAAACATAAAATGAGCACCTCTATTCCGCTAGCGCCAACGAAATCGACGAAAAAAGACCAGAACTGAAAGACCTTCCCTCCCACTTAGAATACGCGTACCTGAAAGGAGATGAATCTTGTCTAGTAATTATCTTATCCAAACTAACAGACAAAGAGAAAAATTTACTTTTGCAGGTATTAGAAAAACGCAAGGGAGAAATAGCTTGGAAGATGTCAAACATAAAGGGAATAAGTCCGTCATTCTACACATACAAGATCTTAATGGAGAAAAGCTTTAAACCTGTCGTTCAACCCCAACGACGTTTAAATCCAAAAGTCCAAGACGTGGTTAAAAACAAAATCATTAGGTTACTTGATTCAGGATTAATTTACCCGATCTCGAATAGTCCATGGGTAAGCACTATTCATGTCGTCCTGAAGAAAGGCGAGATGACCGTGGTTTTAAATAACAACAATGAATTAATACCGTCTCGTACAGTTATAGGATGGCACGTGTGCATTGACTATCGTAAATTGAATGACGCAACGCGAAAAGATCATTTTCCTCTTCCTTTTATTGATCAGATGTTAGAATGTTTATCTGGAAATGAATATTATTGTTTTCTTGATGGTTTTTCAGGATTCTTTCAAATTCCAATCCCACTAGAAGATCAAGAGAAGACAACTTTTACTTGTCCTTATGGAACTTTTGCCTACAGGAAGATTTTATAGAAGTTTTCATGGACGATTTCTCGGTATTCTGTAATTCTTTTGATCAATGTCTCAATAATTTAGATAAAATGCTTGGTAGATGTAAAGAAACCAACCTTGTGCTAATTGGGAAAAATGCCATTTTATGGTAAAAGAAGGGGCAGAAAACTTGGCTGCTGATCACATGTCGAGACTTAAGAATCCAAATATAAGAGAATTATCTGAAGAAGAAGTCACTGATAAATTTCCCGATGAGCATTTGATGATATTAAAGGCCAAGCATAATGACGAAGAGCCATGGTATGCAGATTATGTAAACTACATTGTCAAAAAAGTAGTACCTCCAAAATGGACACCAGAAAGGAGAAAATGGTTATTCTCTCAAGTAAGGAACTATTTTTGGGATGAACCATACGCATTTAGATTGTGTCTAGATAATGTAATGAGAAGATGCGTGGCTGGAGACGAAATCCTTGAAATATTGGCACACTGCCATTCTGGTCTAACTAGGGAACATCACAGTGCCTCGATTACAGAAAGAAAGGTTTACAAAGCAGGATTCTATTGGCCCGGTATCTTTAAAGATGCTAAAGATTATGTAATGAAGTGCGATGCATGTCAAAAATTGGGAAACATATCGTCACGAAGTGAGATGCCTCAAATCAATATTCATGAGTGTAAAGTATTTGACGTTTGGGGACTAGGTTTTATGGGACCCTATCCTGACTCAAGGGGTAATAGATACATTTTAGTAGCGGTGGATTACGTGTCTAAATGGGTTGAAGCTCAGGCACTCCCCACAAATGATGCTCATGTAGTGGTTAAATTTATAAAAGGGTTGTTTTCTAGATTTGGGGTCTCTAAAGCCTTAATCAGTGATAGGGGAACACATTTTTGTAACTCTCAGCTGGAAAAAGCATTGCTAAAATATGGGGTTACTCATAAAATATCAACAACATATCACCCTCATACCAATGGACAAACTGAAGTCACCAACAGAGCTATTAAACGTATCTTAGAAAGGTCAGTCGGATATAACCCAAAGGATTGGTCTGAAAAGCTCAACGATGCATTATGGGCATTTAGAACCACTTACAAACTCCAACAGGATGTACCCCCTTTAGAATGGTTTATGGTAAAGCTTGTCATCTTCCGATAGAGATTGAACATAAACAATATTAGGCATTAAAACAATGTAATATGGATCTTACGGCTGCTATGAAAAATCATTTCATGGAGTTGAATGAGTTAATGGAATTACGAGATAGAGCATACGAAAATACTCGAATCTACAAGGAAAGAACCAAGAAATGGCATGACTCTAAACTCCGCGGAGATAAAGACTTTAAAAATAGGGACAAGGTCTTGCTATTTAACTTTCGCTTGAAGTTACATCCGGGGAAACTCAAATCAAAATGGTCCAGACCTTTCATTGTACAAACCATGTACCCATATGGAGCCGTAGAAATTACCGATAAAAATGGTTCAAGCTTTAAGGTCAACGGTCAAAGGTTAAAAAAAACTATGATAGAAGTTTCAATACGAAAGATAACAAGATAATAGAGCTCGACGAATGAATGAAGAGAAGGAAAAAGTCTACCTTAAAGACTAGCTGAAAGAAAAGTGCTTACCAGGAGACAACCCGGTTGTTTTTAATTGTTTGAATTGTAATTTTAATTGTTTTATTGAGTCTGTCTTCCCAGACACTCAATACGGCGTATCGAACCTCTATGCATACGCCGTATCGAACCTGTCTGGACGTTATCAGTCTTTAATTTCTGCATTTAATTTCTGCAAAACTTTAAAACATTTGTTTTTACAGGATGCAATACGACGTATCCTTGGGTTTGGGATACGGCGTATTGACTACCTGTACAGTGTGTTTAATTGTTTTCCTGCATTGTAACCATTGTATAACCGAGATAGGAATTGCACTTTTGTCTTCTAAACTTTTATGCAGGACCTTGCTGTAAAGAAATCGACGATATGGTATACTCTGAAAAAGACGTGTGTTGAACTCGTACGAGCATTCTGACGCCTCGTCAACATACTTTTACTCAAGAACTCAAATTGAAGAATCATCCCGAGCAACATATCAGGGGAGTTCCTCGTTCTAATTCTATTTCCTATTTTCTTTAATTGTTTTATCTATACAACGAGGACGTTGTATAATCTAAGTGAGGGGATGGAGAATTAGAACGCATACTTGTCCTTTCTTTTACAAATAATATGCTATATGCTTAAATTATGCCAAATTTAAAATTTTTTCTAGCATAACTTTTGTAAAAATTACTAGTTACATGACCTCGCACACTATAACCTTTAATACTAAATTGTGATAATTAAGCCTATTCCGTTTCTAAACGATTACTAAAAAATTCCACAAAAATTATGAGTGTGCCGGTGATGTAGTGGACTTTAGAACTTGGCTTGGTATATCACTCAAGACCAAAATGATGAGTACTATGGACTTAGATGGAGTAACATGTTTAACTGGTAAATTTCTAAGAATACACCAAAAAGCCTAAATGTTATAAAATTAACTAACTACACTGCTTAGTTAAACCCCGTATAACCCTTTGCTTACTCTCATTATAAGAGTAAGATCCCCTAGAAAAACCTGTTGAGCCATTCCTGTCTTTTTCACACCAAATGTCTATTTCGTTACACCTTTACACCTTAGCCTACCCTGTAGGTTAAGCCTAATTAATCAAAGTTGCTAGTTGCTTTCGTGTAAAGTTTTGTATTTCCTGTGTCAAAGTGAAATTTTCTATCTCTGGTTAGGTCGGGAAATTACACAATACAATTGGAAAATATGTAGCTCGTGTATTTTGCTACTTTCGCGATTATGTATTTTGTATTTTGCTACTTTCGCGGTTGGGGATATTTGGGGGAATTTTTACTGGTGGCAAGTTAATCATTCACAAGAATACAAGTAAAAGGCATGCTAAGTCAAGACTAGACAAAACTAGGACAATAATATACAAACTCTACATGGATAATTGATAGTCGGTTCGCTAAACTTAAACCGATGAAATACTTGGAAGGATCGATTATTCGTTGATGTGTGGATAAAAATCAATGATGTATAGTTTTGTATAAAGTGGCCGATATCACCACTTTTGTAAAAGTATGTAAAGTTTAGGATGAGTTGTGTAAGTTAGAACCGTTATGGGAACGCCAACTTTATGGTGTCTTGTCATATTGTATGATCGAGGTGTTTTGTAAAAGATATCGAGTCAATTATCAAGTAAACGGACGACGAAAGAGTACTATCAACTACCTTATTTGTCAAGCTTAATCTATTGTTTTGTGAATTTTATTTAACAACAATTTACTTCCTTTTTCCCTTTCCTAGGCAACTAACCTTAGATTTACTCAACAAGATGAGATCGAGTTCACGCATGTCTATTTCGTGTTACGGCCATGTAATGCGTGATTCAGCCACCATTGTTGGTTTATTAACTTTTTGGTAAAAGTTAGAAGATTCCTACTACCCATAACGTCTTCATCCTAACCCTAGGTTAAACTCGAATGAGGAAGAGATCTATAAATATACATGTTTATATTTCGTTACGCCGTGTATTTATATTTAGCTGCCTTGCTGGTGTGGTACTATCGGTGAAAAGATTATTAAAATGATCAACCTAAGCTAATAAAAACCCAATTTACCTTTTTACATGTTTTCTCCTTAGCTACTAGTGTTGTAGAAATGAATCCGTGACAACATATGATATGAAACTAATCACGATCGAGCAATTGAGCGTACCAATTAAATGTTACATCCTAGATTAGTTGAGTGATTTGAGTCATTTCATTTCCCATATTTCGTAAGGTGCTTGGTATTGTACCGATGAATAAAACAAAAGAAATGCTTAACGGGAAAATCTTTAACTCTGGTTGGGATACATTTTCAATAAATTTCTAGAGTCTACTTGAGAACAAGTAGGATTTAAGTGGAGAGATATTTGATGACATCAAATAACGTTACATTTATCCACATTTTATCCCGAATAAATTATTCACTCTTATATAATTATTGCACGAATCGTTACTTAAAAGCTTAAAGTTGTAAATTGTAGTAATTACGGAATGATTTGTGAAGACATGCTAAAAGGCGCACTTTTTGGAGCTTAAACGATGATATTTAAAGATTGCTTATTTCTGACCAATACGCCGTATCCACAAAAGAAGATATGGCGTATCAATGCCTGGACTTCACAAGAAATCACATATTTTGACTTCCCAATACGGCGTATCCATGTTTCCTTCAAAACGCCGTAACCCCACTGGATAATTCAGAGATTTGGTGAATAAATATAATTTGGGAAGATATATCTAATTGATTATAAACTTAGCGCGCACTCCAAGGAAAAGACCCCTATACGCCGTATTGACCTCACTCAATACGGCATATCCAGTCTTTTTCAGACACTATAAACAGAAGACTCAAAAATGAGTTTTCGGTCTGCAAAATCATATTCTCTATACCATACACATAAAATATGATTTTCTAAAGAGAAGAGGAGCAGCTAAAGGTCAAGCATCGATCATGATTCCATAGAAGACACCGTGTATACTCTTGTAATCATTTAATTTTTAGTATCGTTTGGTAAAACGTTTAGTTTACCTTGGTCATTTGATCACACTTGTATAATTACAATGGTTATGGGCTAATACCCTTGGTTATTAGCCATCTTAATGAAGATTTAATGTTTGTTTTATTTTAATCCGATTGCTTAATTTATCAATGAAAGTTTAATTATGTTTATCACATAATACTTGTTTACATGTTTGAATATGCGACCTATCATTCAGTTGGGTCAAGTTATGCCTAACAAGTGAACTAGATACTAGGATAGCTCTCCATATCGTGTTTTATATTACTGGACCAATTGGATCACAAATAATATTCTATATTTGTCTTTAAATTATGAGCTTAGTTGGATTGGCAAGTGACCTGTAATGTTTCAACAAGTATGTTCTTAATTAATTGATAAAGACTTGAACAGTGAACTACCAGTATATAAAATATCGTCAAACAGTAAGTGGGTAAAGTCCCGATGGGCTAGGGTTTAACAAGATCACCTTGCTTTAATCCCTAGATAGATTATAATTAAACTAAAAGGATGCTTTATGCGGATACGTTAATGTTGATAGGATTCAACGTGCATAGGTCTTAGGATGATGTCCCGCCTAAGTCTTAAGAATGATATGCCACCGCGAGATAAGTAATCATTGCACTAAACAAACAAACCAACATTTAATCGGATTTAGTATGGTTAATACAGTTTTCTATCATTTGGCTTGTACCGCTCTTTTATCTTTAGATTGTTTTCTTGCATGTTTATTGTGTTTAGAATTGATTATTGTCACTGGTATGTGCTTAATTACACATACCATTTTCAACTAAAAACGGACTTAAATGACCAAAAACGTACCAAAAATACATTGTATTTGTATGTTTTGCATTTGTATTGTGCAGGTAACGGATATCTAAGAAAATGACAAAAACCAAGTCAAAAAGGACAAAACCGAGCACGGAATGGAAAAGCGTGAGAAGTCAAAGTCAACCAAAAAGTCAACCCCGACAAAGCCAAAAGTCGAAGACAAAGCCGTAACTGAAGAAATACTTAATGGGCCCGCCCACACCCATTTAATGGGCCGGGTCAACCCATTAAGCTATTTATACAAGTCAAAGAAGCCCAAAAAAATAAGTTGAAGGGGCATTTTTGCCAACCCCTCAAACTTATAACCATACAAGGACCCACCATGCAATAACTATATATACTTTGAGGGGCTCTTTCTGCCAATATCACAAACTTTTATACATCACAAGGACTAAACGTGCAAACCCTCTTATCACCTTGAGTGACTAAACCTGCCATTACCCCAAACCTTTACCCTGCTCATATCAAATCACTGTATATCCTTTTCATTTCCTGCCAAACCCATTTTTAGCACTATTCACCATCACTTTCCTCAAACCCTACCTTATAAACAGCAATTGCCACCTTGGCAATCCCCTTTAATCCCATTGGTCCATGATAAAAAGGCAAAGATTGAAGGGATGAGATCAAAAGACTTGGGTTTATCTATTTTTTGTCGGCTTGGATGAGATTTTGATAGTCTCTCACACAACAAGCACATCATTGTTCTGTCTCACAAAAGAAACACAAATGGGTGAAGACTCAAGACCACAAGACTCTTCTTAGCTTAGTATAAAATAGGACATTGTAAGCCCTTAGAGGCAGTGAGTTTTTATGTAGTTTTTATGTAGTTTTTAACCTAGTTTTTAATATTCAGCTTGTTTTTAAGTCATTTTACTTATTGTCTTTTAATTTTCCAAGCCTTGTAACCTGTTTTATTATTAATGAAAATTTGAAGTTTTTTAAGTTGAGTTTTGAATTCCTGTTTTTCTTATTGTAAAAGTCTCTTTTTAAGCTGGTTTTAACTCTCGTAAAAAAACTTATAAGCAACCTGTTTTAATTTAAAAATATAAAGTACTTAAGAAAATTTTACAAAAAAAAACCAAAAAAAAAGAACTCACCCTCAAATTACCACAGCTTATTTGGATGATAAGCCGGATTTGGATGGCTTATGGACTCTTACTAGCTTGTTTCATACAAGCTAGAGCTTGTAGATAAGCTTTTAAAAGCTTTGTTTGTCTTGTTTTGAGCAAAGGCCTTTGTAAGTTTCAAATTTCAATTTTTAGCTTATTACTGTAGCATTGCTTATTTACTGCTTATTATTGCTTATTTATGCTTATTACTGCTTATTTATGATGTTCAGTGCTAAAAATGCTTGGGTTCTAGTTTAAATTTGATTTGTGCAAAATTTGAGTTAAGACTGTTAGTTTTAAGTTAAAACTGTTTGATTAAGTGTAGCTTATTTAAGTGCTTATCATTGGTTTTATAAGTTCTTAATATTGTTTATTGATAATCTGTTTTTTTAAAACCTTTAAAAAATTCAAGTTATCAAGTTAAAATTGGTAAAAAAGTGTTTAAAGGGGTGTTTGGTTTAACTGATTTAATGGGTCAAAATGGGCCAGGATTCACTTTGTGCTCTTGAATTAACTTATATTAGATAAAAGTAGTAGTAAAAGTCAGTTAGTTTAAGTTTTCAAGTGTTTAATCTTAAATTTTTAGTCTATAAAATTTGTTATTTAAATCTGTGTACTCAGAGCTAATTCAATCATCCAATATGATTAAGCCTTTGAAATTTATGAATTGGTGATGTTTTTGAGCCTGTTTAAGTGTTAAAACAAGCTTAGAATCAAAGTCCAATAGCCTGCAATTGTTGTTTTTGTTATTGACAAAATTGTCAAAATTGTGCTAAGTGTAAAAAAAATAGCTTTTTCATTAAGCATTTGTGGCTTAACCTGAATTTCAAAATGATTTTTGAAAGTTGATATAAGCTCTTTGAAGTCCAAATCTTATCTGTTTGTGGATCCTATGTTCATAAGGTTCTGATTGTTTGCTTATTTTTAAGCCTAAAAGTAGGGGTTTGTAAAGATTTGAAATTTTTTTCTAAG
>BQNB010104365.1:0-23835 GCA_026074375.1 Tanacetum coccineum | reverse complement strand
GCACTTATGCGTACACTATCCTTTTTCTTGAGCTTAAAACTTTGAATGTCTGGTAAGAACAGCTCAAGACCGAGAAAAGTTGAATTTCTCGTTGTTAGGATAAGTTATCTTCATAGATAAACTTTCCTTTATTTGAAGTCCGGGTTACGTACTGATATTTGCACATAAGCCATAAGACAGATTGGAGTTGATGAAGTTGTGTCTTGAAGAGAAATTGTATAGAGATCAGTTCCACGATTACCGGTTAGTAAGTCGTTGATGCTTTAGTTGGTGATGTCATAACCACGCTTGAGTTGGTGATGCTTTAGCCATGAGACAGATTGGAGTTGATGAAGTTGTTTCTTGAAGAGAAATTGTATAGAGATCAGTTCCATGATTACCGGTTAGTAAGTCGTTTCCCTGAAGATCTCTAACAAAACACGTAGATTTCCGAAATGCAACCTCCAAATCCGCATCACAGAATTGACCAACCGAGAAAAGATTGTGATTGAGACCTTCGACGTAGTAAACCCTTTTGATCGTGATATTTCCTTGAACCAAATCTCCATAACCAAGAATTGGAGCAAATTGATCATTGCCAAAACGAACGGTACCCAAGTATTTTTCAACAAAATTGCACAGCAGAGATAGATTGCCCGTCATGTGCTTTGTGCATCCAGAGTCAACAATGAATAGGATGAGTTGTACAATCTGCAAGAGAATTAGAGGACGATGGAATACATGACAAATTGGATCCTAAAGTGTTTGTGAGTTTTAAGACATTAGTTATCCTAGATACATTATCTATGGAAAAACTAACTTTCTTAGTCACACTTTCGTTCCTAACTTTAGGTACCCATTTCCTTTTTGTCTTAGGAACCCATGTATATGCTGATGGGCATTGTTGTGCTATCCACCATTTCCACGCCTTATTAGTCTTCTTATACAACATCCTATAGTAACTCTTTGAATTTGTGATAGTGGATTCTGATGCAACTGTTTTCTTATGGGGTGTTGCAACAGATTTGTTCGCTTGACTTTTGGGTTTTCTAGTACTAATAGGCACTACATTAGGCTTCTTAGTTCTAGCATTCACGTCTTTCAAAAACTTAGAAACACAAGCATCATGATTCGAATTAAACACACATTTTCCACAAGTAGCACAAACAGCATTAACATTCGAAGTTCTGGAATTTAAACTGTCATTACACGCAGTTACAGACTTTGTTTGATTAGAAATACTAGAAATCCTAGGGTGTTCTTCTACTTCAGTCTTCTTAAACTTCACATGACTAGTGTTTGGCACGACATTATCTTTCATTTGATTGCTCCTAGGCTGTGGTCTGCTAACATTAGTTTTGTGAGTTACTCATGTAGATGTAGATCCGCGAGGATTAGTATTCCTAGAAATCTGATTCAACTGTGGTGCTCTAGTTTGTGTGGTACTACTTGTAATTCGATACATGCCTGGTTTAATCACATTTGTATTTCTTACAGCTTGCGTTGCTGTTTGAGGCAAATTCTATGGAGTGACTGGTTTTGATAAACCCTCTGACTCATTAGTTTTTAAAACCAACTTTTTCTTTGCAAAATATTTTCTCTCAAGAGAGTCTAAAAATGGAGTCGGTTTTCCTAAAACTGATGGTTTTGGTTTGTCATAGTCAACTGTACGATCATTAAAGGCCTTGAACCTCTCAAACTCAGTCTGTTTATTTTGAAGTGCAACTAAGCAACTATCCCGAATACTATTAGATTCCCCTAGAGTTCTACTAGTTTCCGCAAGAATAGATTTGCACTCAGTTAACTCTTGAGTCAATGTTGCATTTGCTTTCTTTAATTGCTTTTGAATCTTTTTATTTTCATCGACATCAAGTTTTAAATTAGCAATTAAATTAGCAAGTGCAACACGCTCATCATCACATTCTACATCATTTTGGTCATCCTGAATATCATTATTACACATATCCGGTGAGTCAGGAATGACATTACTATCACCCGTTTCCACTACACATGTGTTACTAATGGATTCAGATTGGTCAAAATGTTGTATGTCATTGGCAAACACATTATCGTCAGTATCGTATTGTACCTGTTCCAATGGCTCAGCATCTGTGCCTGAGTCTGCATTAGGAACCTCCTGGATCTTTGCCATGTAGCTGTAATGTGCTTCCAACTCTTGTTCATCAATCTCTTCATCCGTGTCTGCTAGCCAGTCAGATTGCTCTGCTTGAAGTTGAACACCTTTCTCAGCTTGTTTACACAGCAACATCTTTTCCTTGTGATACGTGGAGTCTTTAACCCGTTTTGGCTTTCTGCATTCCTTAGCATAATGACCAAATTCCTTGCAGTTAAAACACTGTATCCCAGACTGTTGCACTACTGGACCACCTACAGTTTCCCTAGCCCCAACAACATTCACTGCCCTCTGATTCCCAAACTGTCCAGTCTGATTGTCATTCTTGTACCTTGGAGTAGTATCCACATTCTTGTTTCTGGTGTTTGAGGAAGTTCTGAGGTTGTTGTTGGTAGGTTTGTAGAGTTTCTTGAAGTACTTTGCAATGAGAGCCAAATTTTTCTGCATGTCTTTATCCTTCTGAGCTTGTTCAGGATCACTGTCTTCTTCAGAAGCTGACTCAGATGGTGGTGTGATTGGTTTGGCTATCTCTTTGCCTTTGTATCTTGTAGTTGCATGAGATCTGGTTGGAAGTGAAGCTTTTGATGTTGGTGCATATGATTTGTGAGGTTTTGATGTTTGGTAATAAGGGTCTTGAAGTGTTTGAGCAGTAGCAACAAGTGCTAATGGGTTAGCATTCTTGGCCATTCTTTCAGCACGGAGTTCATTAACTTCCTTTTGGTATTGTTTCAGAATGTCAAAGAGCTTATGGTATGAAATTTTTTTCGGGAAATTAGGGTTTCAAAACATGGGTTTTCAATGGACAAAACGCAATGAATTTTGTCAAAACGCAACGTTTCTACTCAAAACGCAACGTGTTTACTCAAAACGCAACACTTTTTGGACACAAAACGCAATGGATAAAATTTTTGGGCAGAGTAACGTTTTAGTCAAAACGCAATGATAATCTTCAAAACGCAACCTGTGGAGACAAAACGCAATGGTCAAAACGCAGTGACTCAAAACGCAGTGACTCAAAACGCAGTGACTCAAAACGCAGTGACTCAAAACGCAGTGACTCAAAACGCAGTGACTCAAAACGCAATGCCTCAAAACGCAACGATGTCAAAACGCAAATGTACACTTGATCAAAACGCAACGAGGTCAAAATCGCAAATGAACTTGATCAAAAGCAATGAACTTTGACCAAAAAGCAACAAAACTTTAGTCAAAACGCAATTGACTTTGACCATATCGCAACAAGAAAAAATTTGTCAAAACGCAGTTAGAATGTGTACGAAATAAACTTCAACTTGCTCGAGATTTTACCATTTATCAACGATCTAAGCTTTTGTTTGTAGAAATTTTACTTAATGTGATACAAGGATTGTTCTAAACAAATAAAGCAACAATCCTTTAGTCTTTTTAGCCACGGGGTAAAAATAAAGATCAAACCATGATGTTTCTTGTTTTTCTAGTTCGAACAAAAACAACAACAAAAATACACGAAATTTGATTTTCAAACCACAAATCAAACACTAAACACCCGAGGCTCTTGATACCAAATGTCGGTTACCCTTTTGATCACTTCACTTCATTAACCTTAACAAGAAAATAAGAAAGAAACTAGGAAGAATTGTAGAGAGAGAAATTGAGAGAAAACTAGAGAGAGAAATGGAAAGTTTACTTGCAAATGGTAAAAGTTTACAAATGAACCAACACCCTCTCCTTCCTTGGAGAGGGGTATTTATAGTGAAGACTAAAAGGCTTGCATGCCTTTAGTAATTCTACGGGCCGGGCTCGGGTTTACTTGGGCTTTCGCCCGATACACGTGACCGATTAGATTACAAATAAGAGCCCGTTTACCCGTCTAGCCTAATACAACGTATATTAATTTAGTGACCGAGACCTAATTTAATTATGAATGAAACCATATTGGGCCTTCTACAAACGCCCACGAGCTTCCAATACACAACCCCACGACCCATCCACCTTACGACCCTCCTACCAATCATTCCTCACACGTTCCTGAACCCACTCGAACTCACCGCATGGTCACTCGGTCTCAAGCCGGAATCGTTAAACCTATCGATCGTTTATCTCTTCACACTTCACCTCTTTCTCCTATTCCTAAATCTCCGTTTCTTGCTTTAAAAGACCCTAATTGGTCTAATGCTATGCATGATGAGTATAATGCGCTAGTTAAAAATGGTACTTGGATTCTTGTACCCAGGCCTTCGAATGTCAACCTGGTTCGCTCCATGTGGTTATTTAAGCATAAGTTTCATGCTGACGGCACGTTGAGTCGCTATAAGGCTCGATTAGTTGCTAATGGTAGTAGTCAGCAGCTTGGTGTTGATTTTGACGAGACTTTTAGTCCGGTTGTTAAACCGGCCACTATTCGCACGGTTCTTAGCCTTGTTGTGTCTCGTCGGTGGCCTATTCACCAACTTGATGTTAAGAATGCATTTCTTAACGGTGATTTATCTGAGACGGTATACATGCATCAACCACCCGTCTTTGTTGATTCACGATATCCTCACCATGTTTGTCTTTTACAAAGATCTTTGTGTGGTCTGAAACAAGCACCTCGTGCTTGGTTTCAGCGGTTTGCAGGCTATGCCACTCGGGCTGGATTTTCTCCTAGTCGCTATGATTCTTCATTGTTTATCTATACACAGGGTTCTCAGGTTGCTTATTTGCTTATATATGTGGATGATATTATCCTCACAGCTTCTTCCTCAGTTTTACTTCGGCAGATTATAGACTATCTGCATAAAGAGTTTGATATGACTGATCTCGGGGCACTTAATTATTTTCTTGGCATATCTGTTGTTCGTCACTCTACATGATTATTTTTGTCTCAAAAGAAGTATGCTCTTCAGCTTCTTGAGCGTGCTCATATGGTTAATTGTAACCCGTCTCGGACACCAGTTGACACTGACTCCAAATTGGGTCCGGACGGTGTTCCAGCACAGGATCCTACCTTATACCGTAGCCTTGCAGGGGGACTTCAGTATCTTACCTTTACTCGCCCAAATTTGTCCTATGCAGTTCAACAGATTTGTCTCTATATGCATGATCCGAGGGAGCCGCATTTTGCCGCTCTCAAACGTATCATGCGCTATGTTCAGGGCACTCTGGATCTTGGTCTTCACTTATATGCTTCCGCTACTACATCTTTAGTTGGTTACACTGATGCTGACTGGGCTGGTTGTCCGTCTACTCGCCGGTCTACTTCCGGTTATTGTGTGTTTCTCGGTGATAACCTGTTGTCTTGGTCTGCTAAACGACAACACACCATCTCTCGCTCTAGTGCTGAAGCAGAATATCGAGGTGTTGCTAATGTTGTTGCCGAGACTGCTTGGATTCGCAATCTCCTTCGTGAGTTACACTCTCCTCTCTTAACTGCTACTCTGGTTTATTGTGATAACGTTAGTGCAGTTTATATGTCGGCCAACCCGGTTCAACATCAACGCACCAAACATATAGAGATTGATATCCATTTTGTTCGTGATATGGTTAAGGCTGGTCATGTTCGGATTCTTCATGTTCCATCTCGTTTTCAGTATGCTGATATCTTCACCAAAGGTCTTCCTTCGGCTTTATTTGAAGATTTTCGCTCCAGCTTGAGCGTCCGTCCTCCTCCCGCTCAAACTGCGGGGGCGTATTAGTCATATATTTTTGGATATTAGCCGTATATAAGTCAAGTCAAGATTCATCATTCAACGGTCAAGTCAATATTCAAAGTCAAGTCATCAATCAACATTTATTACTTATTGATTTGTATTAGGCCCAAGCCCATTGTTATTATTCTAGAATAATCTCTTGTATTATATATATATGATAGTTGCTATCAGTTATAATCAAGGAAAACATTAACCTTCAATATAATATGAGAGCTATGCGGCATATGAGACCATATGAGACTATACGGCGTATAGCCTTTAGCTATAAAAAAAATAGTTTGAGGCGTTTCATGTATAAAGGATGTTTTCTAAATATTATGTTATGAAAAAGTGACCATAACTTCAAATTTGTATATTAACATTTGTGAAAATGGGATGTACCGTTCATCTACATTAGTTTTACTTTCATAAATAATAAAAATAGTCCTTCCCGTTTAGTTGCATTTCAAAAACCTTAACAAACTCTAAAATCCGTCCCTACTGCTACATGCGATTACAGAAATGATCATTATGTTAAGTTTGTGTAACAAAAATTTATATAAATAGTCTTATCTACCAATTTCAAAAACGGTTTTTTACGTTGTGTTCTTAAATTTATTTTAGAGAGTAAAGAAAAGTAAATGAATAAAAAGTTTAGAAAGGAAGAGAAGAGAAAAAAAGCTTATAACTTTTTTATATATTTCATATTTGATAATTTACTATTATACCCTTTTACACAATGGTAAAAGAATTTAAAAAAAATTACTTGTTTCATCTCAAAAGTGAGGTGCAAGTTTTGAAGGAAAATGACCCACCATTTTCTTTCATTTTAACTCACTTCCACTATCTCCACAAAGAACAAGACATATCTTACTTTCACTATAACTCTTTAATACAAACTTGAGAACACATTGTTAGTTAAGTTTAAAGATTGTTTCTGTTATAAAATATTACATAAATAGTCTATGTCAGTTAAATAACTTTAAAAAAAATGTCTTTAATTTAAAGTTTTAATAAAAAGAATTATGTGAGGTAAAGATGTTAAAAAGTTATTATTTATAGATTAATTGAAACTAAATAAACGAATACTTATGTTGATTAATAATTTTTCGGTTGCAACAAGTGAGTAAATCCTACTCGTTTTTTTTTTCTTTTCAAATCACAACATCATCATTTACGGCTTTACGTACTATTGTTGTAAAACCCACATGAAAATACCATGAAATTTAAAATTTTAATAAACAAGGAAAACCCGACAAGTAAACACGTGAAATTTTGTCAAATGCATCAGCAGTATTAGATAAGTGACATTTTTAGGCTTAAGTTTTAGTAGGTTAAAATAGAATTCAGCTTTTGATTTTTAGATTATAGATAGCTTTTAGGTCATATTTTATTAGTTTAGACTTAGTTTTTAAAATATAGCTTAATTTGTTATCTGTTTTAGCCTTTAAAAATCAGTTGTTTTTCTTTTCATCTAAAAATCCAAAGACAAAAACTAGGCATAAGGTTGCTCTTTTGTCTGATGGTTGACTTGGTTGAGCTTTTCTCATAAGCTCTCAATGTCCAAAATTCTTTCTAAAGGTATTTTCATAGAGTTTTTGATCTAAGTTTTCCAAAAAGCTAAGTCTCACCTTCTGAAGAGCTTATTAGAGAGCTTAATTTTAGCTAAAAGTGTACCTTAAGGACCTGTTTGGTAATGATTTTAAGGTCTAGGGGGGGGGGGGACTTATTTAGTTTTCATAGCTTAATTACTTGCTTATTTTAGTCTAATTAGCTCATTAGCTTAGGTTTAGCTTATTATAGCTTATTTAGTCTTAATTTTAGCTTATTAAGATTTCTAGCTTATTTAGTTTAAGAGAAAGCCAAAAAAGATAGCTAAGTAGTTTATGTCAAGTTGTCAGCTAATTTCTAGCTTATTTAGGGCTTTTCAATAAAAGTTGCTTTAATTAAAAATGATTATTTTTAGGTGCTTAATAACTTTGCTTTTATAAGTTTTTGAAAATAAAAAAAAGGGGAAAGTGGAAGTCAGGGGTGAGCAAGACTCGAACCCCCGACCTCAAAACTCTCAACCCTTTATAACACCACACACTACCACTGCGCCCTGGGGTCTTTTTCATTAGTCTCTTATGTTATTTAATCTTTATACACGTTTTACCCATTTTATCTATAAATTGTATTTGGCTTATTTCGCAGCTTATTCAATAAGCTGTGATCTCAAGTTTATTTTTCCTAGGTTTTTATTAGTTCAAGCTATTTTTTGTAAATTATTCTAGAATTTTATAGTCTCGTTTAGTATTTTTAAACATTTTATTTTCATTAATAACTTAGAAAAACTAAAAAATAGGAAAAATAATCAAAGAATATATATTTTTTAGATAAAATCTGTTATCAGTAAAGTTCATAGGAAATTAGTTTTGCTTTCATAGGGTTTAATTTGCAAAAAATCGATTTTTAAAGAACGAGATTTGTTCTCGTTTTCATTTTTCGTGTTTTAATGCTCATTTCAACTCCGTTTTTGTTCTAGTTTTCTTTAAACTTACTCTTTAGTCAAATAGAGTCCATTTTAAAAGAAAATTTTAAGTTAGGTTTGTTTTTAGAAATTTAGGGTTTTTGACCTCCGTTTAGGGGTCTCGTTTTGCGTTTTTAGCTAAAATTTGGTTTCCCGTTAATTGTCCTTGTGCTTAATTGTTATAATTTGTTTATTTTAATTTTTAAAAGTTCGAGATCTAACCAAATTTTTGTTTCCATTCAAATTATTTTTCACCCGAAGCAGTCAAACGTGATTTCAATTTAACAAATCGGTTGGGGGATAAGTACCGGGATTCGTACTTTCTCGGTTTTATATCGTATTATATTATATATATTTGTGAAGATTTTCTTTTTCACCTTTGTCCTCAAGGGTAAACTGGTAATTTTCCATAATATTATATATTTTATTATTAATCGAATTATATAGATTTCACGAATCACTTGGTTTCGATTAAAGGTCGCCCTAGCTCATCAAACGTTTATGAATGGACCTCCTGAATTATGATGGCCCGAGTGGTGATCAATACTACCATAATAATTCAATTCTAAAGATGATATTCATTATATGTAAAACATATTTCAATCAAACTAACGGACTTGACATATTACCCAGGTTACGTTTCTGTGACGAAGCTCGTTACTCTCATTCCAGTATACCTTGCTTTCACTCAAATTTCCCTATATGGTTAAGGTGGGTTCATTGCACTAGAATTTCAATATTTCAAACATTTGTTTATAAACATGCGATGGGTGTGATATACATGAAGCTATACAATGAATGCAATTGTTTTTTGTATGCTATTTCGCATTTATTATTGCCTAAGTAACATTTGCCTTTAAGTCACACTAATATCATTGAACGTTTAATTACTTTCGGGTAAGCGCGAATGGTGTGAATAGACTCTATTTGGTTGGACTCCCCGTTGTTCATGTACTCCAGTGATATCGGTAACAATTGCCCACATCATTAGAAATATAACTGAGTGTTTTAGCAAAGGCACTCGTTGGGCTATAATCGTATCTAATATATCCCAAAGGCTATCGGATTCATGAGCTAATGGCAATATATTTGTTTTATATCGGGTGTATTAAAACGTAACCCAATATCGACATTTTCATTCAAATTATTTACATTAAACCTATGCAATATCACTCAACCTTTGTGTTGACTTTTTAGCATTGTTTTATCTCAGGTAACTAAGCAACCTATGGCACGGGAGCGATTTGGCGAGGACTTAAGAGGCAAAACACCGTTATCATTCAAACTTCGGTACTTTTACGATTTTGCGGACCTCATCCGTTTGTTAAACACTCTGAAGAAATAATTGAATGATAACTAAATTTTCAAAAAACGACTTTTTTGATTCTTTTTCTAGGATTATGACTGTTGTACCATTGAAAGTAATACCCAGATTAGCTTCCGTGCTATCTGTAAAAATGGGGCGGTGTTACATCCACCACCACTTTGTAGTCAAAACCTCTCACATCGGGGCTGATATCAAGGTAACCATATCATCTGGAGGTTTTTCAGGAGGACGAGGGGATGATGGAACATTATAAGAATCAAAGTGAAATGATTCATACTCAGGAAGGGAAACAAAATCATTGTTAAGTAATTCTTCAAGAAAAAGATCATCCCCCTCCGAGTCATAGTTGTCATTCTCAATACCCGGTGGTATCGAGTCATCCAGAGCAAGAAATATATCGATCTCCTCCCGAAGAGAGTCACTATCCTCAACGGGGATAGGAGAGAAAGATTCGATTATAGCATCAGAAATTTCAGAATTAAGTTCTTCCGGAGGTCGAGGAGATGAATTCTTATCTAACGATTTCTCAACAAGACGAATATCTTCCTCAGAATCAAAATAGGCTTCATTAATTCCCGGTGGAATTAAATCGACATGAGCAAGTTCACCGGAGAACTCCTCGAAAAGAGAATCAATCTTAGGATAAGAAACCGTCGAAATATCTCGATTAAGCAAAGATTCTATAAGATTAAACTAGGCATTAAAATGATGCGGATCTATCTTACTAGAAATGATCTCTTCATCAAAAAGAGAGTTCGAATACATTTTGAAATTTTCTTTTGGAACGTTCTCATCAAAAAATGATTCGTCGTCACTAGAGAAAAATCGTCGTCAAGAATCGAAAGAGTGATTAGAGAAAGAAAAAAAAAAAAAACAAACCCCCCAAATCGAGAAACCATCACAAACGGGCACATCACACTCACTTTCAATATCAGATAAATCCTCGGACTCACTTGGGTTTAGGTGAAGGTCCTCAACACTAGACTCATTTTCTTCGTCCGATTCCGTTTCCGAAATAGTGTCAAGATGCTCATCCTCCATTATAAGAGAGTTCGTAATCGGAAAGTCGGGTGTGATTGCAACAGGGGAATTCTTATAATATTCCCTCACTTGAATAGTATACTCTTAGTATCATCATCATTATCGAAATAATATGACACTTCTAATTATGGAGTACATGGAGTACAAATTTTAGTGCATGCTCTTCTTGTTTTAGTTGCATGTTTACTTAAGGAATTTGCAAATCATTCAAGAAGTTTAAGTAACAATTCTTGGTACATCTATCTGATTCGATTTTTCCACTTTTTCGCGAAACTTGGCTTAACTTTAAGAAACTCTCCTCAGCTTGGCAATTAAAGCCCATAGACTTTTCTCTAGGAGGTATATGATCATACTTCTTTAAAAAGGCTTGAATAGCTTCCATTAGGTTTTCTCTAGCTCGTAATATTTCCGTGTTCGTTTCTTAAGGAGGTTGATGAATGACGGGAAACTGCGGGGGTTGGAATTGGTCAAAACCAGTAAAATTAGAATGATTCATCGGTTGACATTCAAAAGTCGCATGAGGACCCCCACAGTCTCCACAACAAAGATATTGTTGTGGATAAACTGTGAAGATTGTGGAATAATTATCAAGTTTTGATTGACTTCACAGGTCCCTGATTGTAACAACGAACTTGTGATGGACAATCTGTAACCATATAATGAGAGTCGTTCAACATAACTTATAGCTAGAACATGGACATCCATTATTCATCATCTCCAGACTTCCAAGGAAGACAAGATGCCCCCATTGGACGGATGATTCCCATGAGAATTAAACAGTTGGAGATAAAGCAGAATTCTTCGAATTTTTTTTATTAAAAACAAACCAGTCATTATTTTTTGGTAACGTGAAGTCCAAGGTGCACTGGTAGCTCTCTAGAATACGCCACAAAGAAGCGCGCGGAACGTGGTAAGCGCAAGCGTATATATATATATATATATATATGTGTGTGTGTGTGTGTGTGTGTGTGTGTGTGTGTGTGTGTGTGTGTGTGTGTGTGTAATATAGGTGAATCAGCAATAAACCAACTCACGAATAAAATATAATTCCGGAAGCATCGACTTCAAAGGTGACCCCTTCTAATCGTTTCCCGGGTCGTTTTTGTTCCGACGAGGCGTGAATTGAACTTTTTGTTGAAGTTTGTAATCGGGATTTCGAATAGTTCAAGATTTTTGATTTGGTTTTATATCTACTAACAAAATATAAAAGCATGAAAAAGGCAATTTAACAATTAAGGCAATTACAATTCTAAATTAAAAACGTTAAACGAAATTAAAGAAATTACGACAAATTAAGCAACTAAATCAAATTTTAACCCTCATAATAATGGCCAAAAATAAACATGGCAATAAGCATAATCATAAAGAAATAAAAAAATAAGGAAAAAATGAAACCCGAAGATAATAACAAACACTTCACCGATACCTTACTACTAGTTATAAACCTACCTGATCATCACTAACGACTAAATAATAAAATAAAAACAAAGTTTCAAAAAGATGATCAAAATTGTTTAAACTAGATGTTGTTGTAGCAAAATAAAAGGTTGAGAATCTAAATCATATACTATCGAAAATCAAGTGTTGTAAGCTAATAAAAAATAATAATAAAACATAGCTATTTGTAAAAGAACTAAGTTACTGATTCATACGAAAACAAGAGGTAAAGTAAAACTTTTGATTATAAAATTTATCCAATAAAAATGAAGATTAAAATAAAAGGAGATACTGAGTAAACATACTTTAAGCGTACAATTAAACCGAAAAGAACTACGAACTAAAATAAAAACAATTTCTCATTAAATGATATAAAAGTTGTGTGTATTAAATTTAGGGTGATCATTTGGAAGAGACAATGATGTGTGATTGAGCTGCTTCATCTTCTAAATAAATTCGCAAATGGGGATAAGACAAAATTCTCTAAAATACCGCAATTCAAACGAAAATGAATCTGCTCACTTGGTAACTTACGTTTACATTCCACACAAGTAATGAATAAATCTTCTGCTGAACATTATTTTATCTAATATGCAAATAGGGAATTCATACAAAGTAAATTGTAGGGAAAAAAATAGAATGATCCTATCAATAAGCACCAAATAGCAAATAAAGACAATAATAAGCTTTAATAAGCACAAATAAGACAGAAATAAGTAGTGAATAAGCAAAACATTAAATAAGCTATAAAAAAAATGAGAACTTACTTTTTATT
Source organism: Tanacetum coccineum (assembly GCA_026074375.1). NCBI lineage: Eukaryota > Viridiplantae > Streptophyta > Magnoliopsida > Asterales > Asteraceae > Tanacetum > Tanacetum coccineum. The sequence continues at coordinate 10,986 of BQNB010104365.1, read as the reverse complement.
GAATAATCTTGAGAGTACAATGCTTTGAATGGTAACAATGCTTATAACAAGCTTAAAACAAAGAATTTAACATAATTGCAGTAAAATAAAATGCTAAAAAAAATATATATGAGATAAACTACTCCTCGATGATTTTCAATGTGTGTTTTTCATCCCTATTTATAGGGGAATGGTGTGAGTTGAAACTGCAAGTCTTCAATCCTTCAATATCATTCCATATTTGTTTATGGAAAGCTTCAAATGATGGCCAAATCATCATTAAAACCGTCTTAAATTGCTTATGGAAAGCAATAATCACATCTAATCAACTTAAAACCGTCCATTTATTGCTTTGACATTTTCCATTTAATTTGATTCTGCACATTAATTGCTTTGACCTTGACCATTCAATGCGCCATTTTTTTGCTCATATTTTATTATACTTTCAAATAAAGATGAAGCGGGTAACGGGTGTTAGTGTAGGGACTAACGATGTCATGGATTGAGGACTAATGATGTGATATGTTTCTGGTGTGGAGACTAACAGTCGTTAAGTCCTTGTTTGGGCTTCTTTCTTGGGCCGATTCTTTTTATTATTATTTGGGCCGGTTTTCTTCATAATTTGGGCCGGTCTTGGCCCATTAATTTTGGGCTACGATTGGCCCACTTTGTAAAATGTCTTTGTCTTTGGTTTTTCTTGCTCTTTCCAATCTCGTGCTCGGTTTTGTCCGATTTTTGTCTTTTTGTTGATATCTGTTACCTGCACAGTAAATGAAACAAAACAAGCATATATTTTGCATTTTAAGTCCGTTTTTTGTCATTTAAGCTTGTTTTATTTAGAAAAAGGTATGTGTATTTAAGTACATACCAAGTAGTCAGCACATACACCACCCTTTTAAACTTGTCAAGCTTGGAAAAGTTTGAAGCCATGTGTTTCATAGCAGCAGCAGCCATTGATTATCACAAAATAATCTTCTTTGATTGTTGGTTATTGTGTGTCCTAGATCAGGGTTAAGACAATCAATAGCCTAGCTAATTACCAAGATAGTTATCGAATATCACTTAAAGTCGTGTGATCACTTTCCAAAGAAGATTATTCGACCTTATTCCTGGGTTACACGAATACCTCCTTGGGATAAAACCAAGTGTTTGTCTTGTTCTAGGCACAGATCAAGAACCTTGCATTTCTAGGTGTTTATATTTCTGTCTTATATCTCATGCAGTTATGTGATCTCCTATTTATAAGAGATAGTCAAAACCCTAGTCAAAAGAGTTATGAGAGATTATAGGAGATATAATCTCTTCCATAACTAACTTCCTTGATTTAAGGAATTAGTGGTTACAATGACCATATTAAACGTGGTCATTAAATGTAATTGTAACTTACCATATGAAACGGTCAAAACAGTTACAAGTCATTAAACTTATATTAATGATTTATTCCTTTGGTATCCTGAACATTCAGCTAACTTACTTGTGGAAAACTAGAAGGGGAGGTTAAATAGTTTTCTTGTTTTAAGATTTGTTTTTCAAATTTTTGTTATGATCTTATGTGAAGTTTGCACAATATTGATGTTTGGTTTAGAAATAAATGTAATGCAAGAAAGTAAAGAGTTAGAAAGAAAGAGCCAAGACGCAAGAGTTTATAGTGGTTCGGCTACAAGGACACCTTCCTTGCCCTACTCCACTCCCCGAGTCACCTACTCGGGAGTTAGTAAACACTAGTCACCAAACTCCTTTCAACCGGCGGAGAAGCCTCACAACGTTGCTTACACCTTTTAACGGTATAAAGCTAAATACTGGATTCTTCACACGGTAGAATCATACCAATATCACTACTCTTGGTTTACAAAGAGGATGAATACAACTATAACTACTATATGAGGTACAAGAATCAGACTTATGATCTTGACAATGCAATGGAGATACGAAACAAGACACTTAGAGCTTGATCGTCTCAAAGGGGTGTTTGGCAATTTCTTCATTGAAGAGAATTACCTACAAATGCTAAAAGAAACTAAACAAGAATTGATAAGAGAGGAATGATTAGTAGATTAGAGAGTTTTAAAGTTAAAAAGGAGTGAGTAAAACATGAGAAATGGCTTGGTATTTATAGCCAAAAATCTATACTGTAGCCCGGTTCTGTCGGTTTCATTACAGAATGGAACCGGCCAATGTTCTTTAAGGAAATCAGCCTACGGTAAAGAAATTCGGATTTTGATATGCAAAATCTTGAGAGATCATATGTAATTTTATAAGATTACCCTAAGATATGTTGCATTTGATGATGTCATTAATGATGTAAATAGAATTTACACAATTTACCTATAATTTTAAGTATTACTAAAAATGGAAAGGTAAGTGTTATGTGTAGTTAAAGTAATTTACTTTCAACATGATTTTATTATTTGTTATCAACAAAACATAGTAAGATCGTAACATAGAAATAAACGTTTTTATCGGTTTATTTGTATTAACAATCTCCCCCTTTTTGTTGATGACAAAATATAAAACTTATTGGAAGTAAACTAGCCAAATGGAAGAACATGGAAGAATGATTTATGATTGTAGATAATATTAAGTTCCATTTTACTTCCCTTCTCCCCTTTTTTGTCGAAACAAAAAGATTGAAGAGATAGTTCTAGTTATAAGAGGAAGATAGGTAAAGGTAGGATCAATCATATGCAATGCTTTTGTCTTGATGGAAGTACTCCCATTTTTTTTGAAAGGCATGACACATTTTTTTTATTGTCATGAATTAAATGCAAGATTGTCTTGAATTGGTGTGAACCGAGATCCAAAACTCCCCCTTATTGGAGGTGTCCCTTCTTAGCTTGAGGAAATCATAAGTGTGATGTAATGCTACAAAGCAAGGGTGTTAGTTAAAATGAAATGAGCTCCCCCTTGCTTTAGGAGTACCTACAAGGCAAATGTTAGAGGCCAAAACATACAAAGTGCTTCTGTAGAACCGGCCTGGACGGTTCTGTTCCACGAATGGAACCGGCTTTGGCAGCCGAGGGAACCGGCTGCTGCAAAAAGGTCAAAGTTATGTCTTTTTTTTAAATGGTTAGTCAGTTTAAGGAAAATTATGCAAGAAGCTAAGAACATATTACAATTATCTTGAATCATAACAGTACAGTTATTCATCATAACATAAATTAAGAGTACAAGAGATCCTTAATTAGCGTTACACAATCTTATTCTACTCATATTTCCCTAGTCTAGTAATTGTGAGCAAGAACGTTGAGACGATATAGGATGTGATTGAGAATGAAGCGCATTTCATCATAAAGGTTGTCAACAATGACTTGAGTGCGTTGACAATGGTCACAAAACATTTTATGAGTGAGCATAGGAAAGGGGTTATTAGGCCCTATAGGCGGAAGTTGTGGTGGTAAGGATGGAAGTTATGGTGGCAATGGTGGGAGAGGTGGTTCCATGGCTGGAAGAGGTGGAGGTTGATTTGCCAAGCGTTCGATTGATTCAAACGATGGTCGAGGTGGAGGAGGATTTTTGGTTCTAGGAGGTAGATCTTCTAGAGAATCAAAGAATGCTTATGGAGAGGTAAGAGGGGTTGAAAAGATGAGCTCTACAGGGTCCAAGTTTATGGTTAGAGGTGAGGAGTGTTTGGAAAGTTGTGTTGGTGCCGGTAGAGTAGAGGTCAACAGAGGTGGAGATGATTTTGGGGTAAGCAAGAGTTTGCTTGGTGAGATTCTCGGTGTTGTAATTGGTGAGAGTGGTGGAGAAACATTTAGAGATGATGGAGGAGCCGTTTGGTAATCGGTTGGAGGTGATAGAGCTTGGTATGGAGGTGATGACGGACGAGGGCTGCTAAAGCAACAAGGTCGGATGCTAATCCTAGTTGTACGTTTAAGGTTACTAGCATTTTTTTTCTTTGTTTGACTTAGGCATTGTTTTATTTGGATAGTTACATGAGAACAATGGTGTTTGGCACAATCCATTTTATAGTGTAATAATTTAAAGGAGTGAATGTTTTACTTGATATTTTGGTGAAAATCTAATCATTAGATATGCCTAAAGTCAACTCCTAGAGCCTAAGATCAGATAGAGAGAATTTGGTGGGAGTTGGTTGTGGTAAGAACTTAAAATTCGTATTTGAAAATCCTGCACGGTGTTCCTGGTTCTGTCAGTTCCATTTGCAGAAGGGAACCGGCTTTGTTTTTTAATGGAACTGGTAACTGTAGATGTTGCAGAAAAAGAAAAAAATTTCTAGTGTGTGCCTACATGAGATGATGTTGGAGGTGCGGTTATCTCGACTCTAAAGAAAGTAAAAGTAGATATATATGAGATAACTCAAAGTCTCCATGATTTTAATGTTGCTACGATTGAATGTACCCGGAAGATACACATTAACTGTGCATTCCTTTAGCATTCAAGAGGCATGTTATGATGCATGAAAACGTTTTTATTTTTGTATTAAGCAATGAAAAAAATTTATTTCCTAGTTTGTGAGAATATTTAAAAAAAATTGAGATTTTTATGGAATAAGATTTTCATGATGCAAGTGCATATAGTAGATATATATTAATAGTAGAATGCTTGAAAATTCTCGAAAGTTATCAGTGCAAGAAATAGAAGCTTATACTCAGAGAGAAAGAGAGTGGAGATACATACCTTTGCGTTTTAGGCGTTGGGTTCCATGAGACCAAGTCCTAGTCTAAAAAGGTTAAAAGGTTCTCGTTTGAGGGGTTTAGTTAGAATATTGGCTATGTTGTCCTCGGATGAGACCTTCTTAATTGATATGCTAACCTTTTGGACATTGTCACAAAGGAAGTGATGAAGGATTTTAATATGTTTGGTACGAGAATAGAGAACGGGGTTTTTTCTTAGGTCGATGGCACCTTTATTGTCACAAAGGACGGGTATATCATCTAGGATTATGTCATAGTCAACTAGGGCTTGTTTCATCTATAAAGCTTGTTGGCAAGCTTTTTCGGCGGAAACATATTCAGCTTCGGTGGTGGAAATAGCTAGGGTGGTTTGCTTCTTGGATAACTACGATGTGAGGCAACATCCCATGAATGTGCATACACCGCTTGTGCTTTTGCGATTGACAAAGTCTCCCGCGTGATCGGAGTCGGCGTAAACAATGGTTTCTACCCTCGTTCCTTTAGGATACCATAATCCTAAGTGAGTTGTTCCCATAATGTATCTAAAGATCCTTTTTACTGCTTCTAGATGAGAGGTTTGGGGAACTTCTTGAAAACGGGCGCATAGACAAACACTAAACATGATATCCGACCGACTAGCCGTTAGGTAGAGAAGACTACCAATCATGTCACGATACTTTGTGTCATCAACGGATTCCCCGTCTTCGTCCCCGGTGAGTTTGGTTTCGGATGACATAGGAGTTTTGATTGGTTTAGAGTCTTCTAGGGCAAACTTTTTGAGCATTTCTTTAATGTATTTGGATTGGTTAAAAAAGATGCCATCTTCTAGTTGTTTAATTTGTAAACTAAGTAAGAAGTTCAATTGACCCATCATGCTCATTTCAAAGTCGTCGTGCATGATTTTTGAAAAATCATCACAAAGGTCTTGACAAGTTGATCCGAAGATGATGCCATCCACGTAGATTTGGATGATGATGATATGTGAATCCTTTTTCTTGGTAAATGGAGTGTTATCTACCAAGCCCATGGTGTACGAATGGTCAAGAAAAAAGGCCTTGAGTCTATTGTACCAAGATTTAGGTGCTTGTTTAAGACCATATAGAGCCTTTTTAAGTTTAAAGACACGGTTAGGTTTTTTAAAGTCGACAAAACCGGGAGGTTGAGCAACATAGACTTCTTCATTTATAAAATCATTTAGAAAAGCTATTTTGACGTCCATTTGAAAAAGTTTAAAGTCATGTGCACAAGCATAAGCAAGGAGGATTCTTATAGATTCTAATCTTGCTACAGGAGCATAGGTTTCATCAAAATCTATTCATTCTTGTTGGTTGTATCATTGTGCAACAATTCTAGCTTTGTTTCTAGATACGACACTTTTTTCATCTAGTTTATTTTTAAATACCCATTTAGTGGCTATTATGGTTTGGTTATCGGGAGGAGGAACAATAGTCCAAACATCGTTTGTTTTGAATTGATTTAATTCTTCTTGCATAGCCATAGTTCAACTTTCATCTTGTATGGCTTCTTTGACATATTTAGGTTCTATGGAAGACACGAAACAAAATAAGTTACTTTGACTTTGGACTTGAGATCTTAAGGTTCTTCTATTAAGCTTACCTATAGGGGATGAAGTCTTTACCCAATGGGTAATTATGGGAGTTGCAGGTTAAAATGTTTGGAGAAGCCCTGGTATGTGGTCAGGGTGTTTTTGGTGGGAAATTTGGTTTGGGAATAACTGGGTGAGAGTTTGGGTTAATGGCAAAAAGAGTCCCCCATTGTTATTGTTTGTTTTTGCAGTTTTAGTCCTTGTGGGATGTTAACAGTTTGGGGACTTGGCAAGTTTAGTCCCCAAACGTGTTAAGAGTAATTGCATGCATAGTCCTTGTGGCAATATGAGTTTGGGGGTTTTTGGCAAGGAATGACCCCCTCATTCATCATACGTAAATTGACAGTCAGTCCTGTGTGTTACTGCTTTAGGGGAGTTGCAGAATTGCCCCACTTAAGTATCTAATATACCCTATTTCACTTAATAAGTCTTTGAAAATCCATCTTTTAAAGACTTGGCAACTTTCAGTCCACCTAAAGTTGTATTTTTGAATTCTTTGACTTTTATTCGATTTGGATCTATTGACTTTGTCGGGGTTGACTTTTCTGATGACTTTTTGACATGATTGACTTTTGGCTTCGATTTGGCTTTGTCTTCACATACTTTTCCATTCCGTGCTCAGTTTTGTCGTTTTTGGCTTTATTTTTCGTCCTTTTGTAAATATCCGTTTCCTGCACAATATAAATGCAAAACAAACATATATTTGGCAATTTTTGTCTGTTTTTGGTCATTTAAGTCCGTTTTTAATGGAAAAAGGTATGTCGTACATTAAGCACATACCTAAAGCCACCATACTAATGGTATTCCGTGTCCTACGCAATGTTAATGGAGTAAAACCAAATTACTCGATAAAATAAGAATATCGATCCCCATCGATAATACCTCGAAAAAGTAGTCTAAGTGTTTTTGTCAAGGGAGACTAAAGAAATAATAGTTCCGAAAGTCTCGTTTTTCATATTTTTTTTTTATATGTGACACTAACATATCCTATTATTTTTTGTATTTTCCATTTTCTACTCTCTTCCTTACCTACCCTGTCTGGGACTTCCTTTTATTTTTATCAACATGGGGCTCATTCAGATATGAGACAGATAGTGCCACATAGAATAATTATGGATTGTACTGACGGATAATTCATTCGTCCCTGATTTTTCAACTAGTCCAAGCAAAGCTGTAATAAAAAAGGGAATTCACCGTTAAAGTACGAAGTCAAGTATCGCTAACATCTACTTCATAACTATGGACTTGTCAACTTTTTCGCTCCCCAACACTATTATTCATATAAGTTAGGTGATTGGGACTCTAAATTTTAATTTTAAGTTAAATTTACATCGACATTTTTAAAAAGTAGCCATAGTTTATGTGGCCCATTAACGATATTTTTGAAGATATCTAGGGAAAAGACTAGATCGCCACCAACTGCATATTCTCGATAGATTCCCAAGAGTTCGACTTAGGTGCTATAGGTTGTGACCCCACAGGAGAATGCTCGCATGTAATATCGGGATACTCCATCTTTTAGGCGAAATTTTTTAGATTTAGCTACTTATACAACACTACTCAAAGCACGCTAACATCTAAAAAATTTAATGATCTCAGTGGTGAGGGGACTATTCCATGTAGCGACTTTCTTCTCGGGGAACGTCCCCAGGCCTTCATCAGCTAAGTCCCAGGTTTTTTGACACCCAAGCGGAGAAACTTAAATCGAAATAATCTACCGGTCGGCAACCAACAATTATTGAAGTTCATTTTAAGCAAGTTATCTCTCTTAGTTCAAAACTTCATACTTAAGTTTAGAAAAAGGAAATTCTAACCATTTTTAAAATTTTCATCTATTGCTATATACTAGATTACTACCGTCATCATTTAACATGACTACAACATTCGGCCACGCCTCGACAAGATGTAGTGACGTCAGTCCTGACGACGGTTTCTTAATTGATGACACCTACAGATAGTTATGATCTCACTATGGGCCTTGTTTTGAAGACAGAAAACATCGGTTGTGGAGCCTAGGCAAAAGATGCAGTAAACCTTTATCAGCCCACAGTTTATATTATTTTTTATTTTTTATTTTTTTTATTTTTTATTTATTTATTTTCTTGTTTTGCAAAATATTTTCGGTAATAGAAGAAAAATTCGTTTGAAAAGCAAGTATAAAGCTTGAACTAGATAATATTTCTCGTTTCCAAAGTGCTTCATTTTTTGAACCAAATATCAGTTTTATAGTTAAAGACAAAATATTTGGAGCCGTTTATTAGTCATGTAAGAGCTTCGGTGGAAAATTGACAAGTTACACTTATAAGCTTTTTAGATTTCGAATAATCCTTGTTAGCATCTTCTGAAATAACACACTATCCATTTTCGTTCTTTGCAAATTTAAAATCCCTAATAAAAGGAATTAGCGAATGCTAGCCTAATAACTTTCGTTTATTAAATGGCTAAGGGACATAGTTATAGGGCTCAACCGCCGTTCGTGTCAATATTTATTCCATTCTATACCCATTGGGAAAGTCAAAACTGTGACAAAACACTTATTTTATTTTTGAAAATTTTTAAATTTTTTCATTTTTTTTGAAATTTTGGTGGTAAAAACGGGATTACGTGATAACAACGGCTGCAGGCAAAATCAAATCGAAGATTCCCCCCATACTAGAACTAAACATCGTCCTCGATGTTTTAAAGGGGTACCTACGTAAATCTAAGGCCGTTTATGATGTGTCATGCCAAAGATAATAACGTCTAGTCGATTAAGATTTGGATAAGATTAGATTTGGATATCGGATTCCCAAAATGAAGCTGAGGATGTGAAACTCTTGTGAATGAAAGACAAAACTGAGAGCACGAGAGTCTTCACCATCCGGGAATTCCTGGACAAATAACAACACAAACACGAAACACGGGTAATGGAAGAGGCGAGCCTCCTCACACATCAAGAAAACACTTATTTATTACTACATACTACTACTGATAAGCATGGGGTGCCTCCCACGAAGCGCTTGTTTAAGGTCGCTACGCTTGACCCGATTCCCCAAATTTATTGGTCCTTGGGGAAGGTTTGGAGATCCGGGACAACCTCGGTTGGTATGTCCCCTCCAAAATAGTGTTTCAAACGATGACCATTCACTTTGAAGTTTGGCCCGGAGTTTTGGGATAACTCGACGGTGCCATACGGAAAGACTTGGGTTACGGTGAATGGTCCACTCCAACGGGATTTCAGCTTGCCGGAGAAAATCTTTAGTCTAGAGTTAAAGAGGATAACTTGATCACCAACGTTGAAAACGGAGTTTTTGATCTTGAAGTCATTGATCCTCTTGGTTTTCTCTTTGTAAATCAAAGAATTTTCATAGGCATGATCACGAAGTTCATTAAGTTCGTTAAGCTGAACTTTTCTGTGATCATCCGCGGTTTTGATATCGAAGTTTGTATGCTTAAGGGCCTAGTAAGCTTTGTGCTCCAACTCAACCGGTAGATGACATGCGTTTCCATATACAAGCTTGTACGGAGTGCACCTGATAGGTGTTTTGTAAGTTGTACGGAAGGCCCAGAGAGCATCATCCAGTTTATCCGACCAAGAGGCACGATTTTCGCCCACGGTCCTTTCAAGAATTCTTTTTAAACCACGATTGGATACCTCAACTTGCCCACTTGTTTGTGGGTGATACGCGGTGGAGAGACGATGAGTGACTCCGTATTTAAGCATGACCTTTGCAAATTGGTCATTGCAAAAATGGGTTCCGCGATCACTTATGATTGCACGAGGGGCACCAAATCTGGAGAAGAGAGATTTAAGAAATTTGCAAACAACTCGGGCGTCATTGGTGGGGAGCGCTTTCGCTTCAACCCATTTCGATAAGTAATCAACGGCCACGAGTATATATTTGTTCCCTCTTGAAGACGGGAACGGCCCCATAAAATCAATGCCCCAAATGTCAAAGATTTCGCAAACTTGGATAGAGTTTTGTGGCATCTCATCACGTTGCGAAATTTTGCCTTGACGTTGACAAATGTCACATCGGGTGACAAAGTCGTGGGCATCCTTGTAGATTGTGGGCCAATAAAATCCTAAATCGAAGATCTTTTTAGCGGTGTAATTGGCACCGTATGTCACCCCGTAGGTCCACTGTGGCAGCTTTGAAATGTCAAAAGCCTTCTTTGCCCCGAAACAGACAACAGCCTATTTACTTGGTTCACACAGATCTTAAATAGAAAGGTTCATCCGCAGAAAGTAATGTTGAATCTTTGAAAACTTGTTTTTCTGTTGGGACGACATTCCCTTAACAATGAAGTTCCCCGCATGGTAATTTTCGAAACACAAGACGCATTTGGTATTATCATCACGAAAGCAACTGATCCAAGAGTTTTCGTGTGGAAATGTCCGTGATTTCCTTGTTCTCGAACTCATTTTGGTGAGGGTTCTCAAGTCTGGAGAGATGGTCGGCGGCGAGATTTTATGCTCCTTTTTTGTCTCGGATCTCAACATCGAATTCTTGGAGCAAAAGGATCCACCGCATTAATCTTGCCTTGGCATCCTTTTTAGCAAAGAGATACTTAATAGCAGAATGGTCCGTGTACACTATGCTCTTAGACAAAACGAGATATGACCGGAATTTCTTAAAAGCGTACACTATGGCAAGTAATTCTTTTTTGGTCGTAGTGTAGTGTGTTTGAGCTTCGTTTATTGTCTTGCTGGCTGGTATGTGCTTAATTACACATACCATTTTCCATTAAAAACGGACTTAAAAGACTAAAAACGTACCAAAAATACAT
>BQNB010104364.1:0-23835 GCA_026074375.1 Tanacetum coccineum | reverse complement strand
TGTTTAAGCTTTTAGAACGCTTAATCCTCATCCGCACCCCACTCGAATTTCTTATTCTTTTGAGTAAGTTTGGTAAGTGGCTTGGCGATCAAAGAAAATCCTTCAATGAGTCTTCTATAATAACCGGCTAATCCCATAAATTGCCTCACTTCAGTTGGTGACGTCGGGACATGCCAATTTTTGATAGCTTCAATTTTTGCGGGATCAACATGAACGCCTTCACTATTTATAACGTGGCCAAGGAATAGGACGGACTCCAACCAGAAATTACATTTCGAGAATTTGGCATACAATTTCTCTTTCATGAGCAGGTCCAAAATGATCTTTAGATGCTCACTATGTTCTTCCTTGCTCTTGGAGTAGATGAGAATATCATCGATGAATACGATTACGAATTTATCAAGATACGACTTACAAACACGATTCATCAAATCCATAAACACCGCTGGTGCATTGGTTAGACCAAACGGCATTACTTGAAATTCATAGTAACCATATCTCGTTCGAAAAGCGGTGATGGGGATATCCTCTTCCCGAACGCGGAGTTGATGATACCCCGAACGTAAATGAATTTTTGAATATACACTTGAACCTTGAAGTTGATCAAATAAATCGTCAATTCTCGGGAGAGGATAGCGGTTCTTAACCGTCAGCTTGTTCAGTTCACGGTAATCGATACACATACGAAATGACACATCCTTTTTATTTACGAACAATACTGGGGCTCCTCAGGGTGACGAGCTCGGGCGAATGAATCCTTTCTCTAACAATTCTTTCGATTGTTCAGAAAATTCTTTCATTTCCGTCAGAGCCAAGCGATAAGGTACACGCGCAACTGGAGCAGCACCCGACACTAGATCAATTTTGAATTCAACTTGTCGAGGTAGAGGAAGTCCCGGCAAGTCATCAGGGAATACTTCAGGAAAATCACGAATTACCAGTACATCTTTAAGACGTTTCTCAGATTTCTCCTTCTCGGTAACATAAGCTAAGAATAGATGACATCCTCTTTTGATGTATTTTCTTGCCTTAATATAGGATATCACTTTTAACCGGGAAGAATTGCTATCACCCTTGACTACTAATGTTTGATTTTTAACCGGAATGTGCACTTCCTTTTTACCACAGACGATGACGGCATCAAGTGAAACTAACCAATACATCTCCAAAACCGACTTTACCAAGTCTAACTACACGGGTAAACGATCTATCTTTTAAGTGACCCAAATTTCATGATTTACACTCTCTTCACATGATTTGGTCAGAGTGACGTCATTGATAGAAATCACAAGGGAAAGGTTTCAAAGATAACAAAAAGGAAGGAAAGGTATGAGTTTAATTTGCGATGACCAATATGGGCCCTATCTCAAACATTCAAATCAGAATGGGTTTCTTGCTGGGTGATCCATAGTTAAGGTATAAGCATTTTATTTTGGTAAGTCCTGTAAATTCTATTTCAAAGATTTTAGGGGTGACGACTTCCGACATAACATGGTTCTTCCTGAATTATGCATAGGTGATCAGGCTATGCCTAATTGAGGACCAAACGACGACATATCCGTCCTCGTCAAAACTTATTGTCACACACTATCCATGAAAATTTTATTATGTGGGAGAAAAGGAAATCAAAAAAATTGTCTACCTACCATCCGAAAACCAGAATTATTATGGTTTGTAAAAATGCAATTTTTTTATTGGTCTACAAAATGTCATTAAGATGGTTCAAGGCTACGGATCACAGCAAGTAATAGGGGTACCAGATAAGGATAAGAAAAATCAAAAAAGGTTATCAAGGAAAAGGTTGTTGACGAAAATCGCTATATTTCCAAAAATCGAGTTAGATCGAAATAAGATAAGGTTTTTAAGGTAACAATGACAACCAGGCCTTACTACAAGGATAATACATGCACAACGAAGATTTCAAGACAAGGAAACAATTAGATTAACATCCATACTAGGGATAAAACATAAACATTCCAATACCACATACATAATTTCCAAAAGATACAACATCGGCTTTCCAAGCTTCTAACACAAGAATCTACATAAATCCAAATAGGGCTACGGTGTTTACAAAGAGGACAAAATACACCTGGCAGCACAAGGTCATTAACTCGCACTAGCAGTTTAGTGTGACTATACAAAAGATCCTAGACCAGCAAGGTAAGAAATAGAAAGAAATGACTACTCAGCCATCAAAATGAATCATCATTAGGCAGGCATAACCATCATACACCGAATAACAATGATCTAAAAACTATTATCCATGAGAAGTACCAGATCAAACCAAATTCCTTTTTATCAATGGAGATCGTTTAGAGTTTTTATCAAAGATCTAATGGTTGCGTTGTGAGAAGAACAATGAAAAACAGAATTAAAACCCTTCATCATGTGCGCGCGTGTCTCAGTCGCGTCTAATAAGATAGGATGTCAAGAGAAGTGACAATAGTATAATACTAATTTTTAAAACCAAAGAATCCAATCCATCACCAAAAGATTACGTGACCCCACCCAGAGATTAAAGAATTTAAAAGTTACCGAAAAAGAAAACTCACACCTTCTTGTCTTCACAAATTCGATACATAAACCCCTTGTGATCCTAGATCGTGAGCCACCAGGCTCTGATACCAATTGATAAGATCGTTTTATAGCTCAAGATTGATTAGATGTTATATATCTAGGATGAACAATAACAATGATTGATAACACACAGCGGAATAATAAAGAACACAATCAAAGTTATCACAAGGTTTTCTTTTATTGAACGTTTCCCTATTACCCCAACTATAATTTGGGGCTACACCAACTAACTATGGTGTACTATTCAACTCTCATCAGTCGACTATGCTATCTAACTATCTATACTCTCATTGGGAGAACTCTGGTCTTCTATGGATGGATGTCTAAACCATATGCCTGATAATCTCTTTATATAGAGAGATATCAAGGCTTACAACATAAGATAAAAACAAACAATATATTTAAAACATTTAAGAATATCTTCTAATATCTTCTGTATCTTTATCATTATAAGGAGATCTTCTGAAATCTTCATCTTTATCTTCATATTCTCCACCAGCTTGAAGATTTCTGTAATTACGATTTTAGTCCTTTTGTTTCATTCTTATATTTATTTTGTCTCATCAAATCTAGAATCCCAACAGCATGTATCTCCCTCTCGGGGTTTAAGAAAAATATTTTAAAGGCGAGGCTATGAACTCAACGTGATAAGACGTGATGATCAAGAAATCACGAAAGCAAGGAACGTCGAAAAATAATCAACCGCGGCCTAAAATAACGGCGCGTATTAAATTCAAGTCGATAAATATTTATCGATATCATTACATATGTAATAGTAATCTATTGATCAATTGGTTTAGACATTGCATACTCTTTAAATTTTAGAATACTAGTAGTATATTTTGCCTTCTTTTAAAATTAAATAAAAATGTAAAGTCCACATGAGCCCAACAAGCCCATTAGTAGGCAAAATATGATTATTTGGGTGGGAAACTGGTATGTGCTTAATTACACATACCTTTTACCTTTAAAAACGAGCTAAAATAACCAAAAACAGACTTAAAATGCCAAATATATGCTTGTTTTGCTAATTGTATTGTGCAGGAACGGATAACTAAGAAAAGGACGAAAAACAAAGCCAAAACGACAAAACCGGACTCGGAATGGAAAAGACTGTGAAAGACAAAGCCAAATCGAAGCCGGAAAGTCAATCAAGTCAAAAAGTCAACAGAAAAGTCAATTGGTCAAAGACAAAGTCAACCCAAGTCAACCCCGAGGCCAAAGTCAAAGAAATATAAGTTTAGGGACTGAAATTGTAAATCCCTAAACTTATACTTATAAGAAGAAAAGAGAAAAGTAAAGACAAGGGCTAATTTTGCAAACTACTCAAAGTAACAAGTAGGGGGGCAAAACTGCCAAGTCCCCATACTTGTATATCACAAGGACTTGTGATGCAATAAGCTATATAACTCTTGGGGACTTGTTTTGCCAAGTCCCCAAAAGTTTATAACCACAAGGACGACGGGTGCAAATAAACAATTAACCATGAGGGGCCAACCTTGCCAAGTTCCACAAACTTACACTCTGTCTCACCCCCAACCTGTACAAACCAATTTTCCCGCCATTTTTGTCTTCCCCAAAACTCACTCACGGGTTTGCCATCTCACCTTTTACCCTGCACCTCAAAAACCCCATGGTCAAACCTCTCCCCCCTCCTCCACTTAAACCCTAATCCCATTTGGCAATCCCACAAATCCCCAAGGCCTAGTGGACGGTTTAGATGATTTTTTTGGTTTTGCTCTCACCAAACTAACACAACAAACAAGCTTCCCAGCTTATAAAAGAAGAAGAAGGTTTAGAAGACAGGAGTAGTTAGTGTTTTTAAATTTTTAGCTTTTAATTTTCTCATTTTTTAAGCATTTCTTTCAAGTATTTTTGTAATTCAGCTTTAATCTCTTGTACTCTCTTACTTTAAGCTTGTAATTCTTCATCTGAGTAATAACAATTCATTTTCCAAGTTTGAGTGTTCTTTGATTTCAATAATAAGTCAAATTTAATCAATAAGCTCTTAATAAGCTCTTTAGAGCTTATTACTGTTCATTAGCTCAAATTCAGTCAAATTTTGCTTTTAAGCAAGACATTTACTCTTTTAGTTCAATGTTAAGTCAAAGCATGATCACTTGAGGCTATTGAGTTCAATTTGGAAGCTTACAAGGTAAATAAGCTTAAATTCAGCTTATTAAGGTTTAGAGGCTAGGGAGCCACTTAGGTTCAAGCTTTTAAAAGTCACTCACTCTACAAGAGTGACTTGGCTCTGAAACTACAACAACTTCAGGTTTACTTTCTACATTTCACTTTAGCAAATTTATAGCTTATTTCAAACTGCTTATTTTCTTTTAAATCCTAATGATTCAAACCTGTTCATTTAGTGTAATTAGCTTATAGATTTAATAGATTTAAGTTTACTTAGTGTGAAATCAAGTTAGTTTGTACTTCTTAATTCTGTCAATAATAGTAGTAGGATAAGCTAGTAGAGAAACTAGCTTAATCTCTTTAACAAGCTTTTACTTTTATTGTTAAAATAGCTTAAGTAGGTCAATCTAAATAGAAGTAGATAAAAAGTTTAGGTTGTTTTAGCTTTTATATAATTTTAAGTACATTTTGGTTTTGACAGTCAATATAAGGTAGTGTTTGGTTAAATGCTTGTTTGACTTTTAAAGTCAAAAGCATATTGTCTAAATTCCTTAAATAGCTGAGTTTAGTTATATTGCAAGGTTTTACAAAGGATTTAGTAGTTAGCTTTTAGAATTCTAAAATTTAGAGTTAAAAAAAACTTGAGCTTAGCACCAGGGTAAATTTTAGCTAAATCAAGTTTAGTATTAAGAGTTTAAAAAGCATTTTAGAGTTAGGTTTTGGAAAATGCATGTTTAGTCACAATTAGTGAGTAAGTATATGAACTTTAGGCTAAGGAATTTGGTCTGAACTTCAACTTTGGGTCAAATGCATCAGCAAATGACAGCAGCAATATTGAGGGCAGGATAAGTTCTTCTAGGATTTTCATTTCTAGTTTTAATTTTGACAAATCTTTTATCTAGGTTAGTCTTATATCTTTAGAATAGCTTATCTCTAAAGTGACAGCTTTTTGGGATAAGAAATAAGCAGTTTAGCTTATTTGAAAAAGCTTTTAACAGTTTAAGCCTAAAACTAGTACTTTTTCATTTCATTTTTCTTGTTAAAGTTGCTAAAACCTAGCTAATGTTTGTTTAGATAACTCTAGTATACATCTTAAGCTTTACATAGCTTCTTTTAGTTTTAATTTTCATAAAGTAATAAGCCATAAATAAGCCAAATTCTAAAAAAGCTCTTAAAGCTTAAGTTTCTGTGACAGAATTTGAAAGGCTAATTTTCTAGCTTATTGAGTTGTCAAAAGTAGAAAGTCCCTTTATTAATGTTGTAGAGAATAAGCTCTTTTACAAGTTTGTAGTTTTAAGTTTTTGCTAAATCTTAATTTTTCAATAAGCCAAAATAAGCTAGGTCGTAGGGTCTGTTTTGTATATCTTTGATAGTTTAGGGGTAATCGTTTACACTGAAGTGTAAATTTTCAAAGGTTTACCCGCCTACCCTTTACTTTCCTCTTTTACACTTTCTACCCTAGAGTTTTAAAAAAATAAAAAAAGGGGGAAAGACACTTGGCCCGGGTGAGCAAGACTCGAACCCGGGACCAAGCGATACGATCCCCCCTTTAACACCACTCTTACCACCACAGCCCCGTGGGTCCTTTAATTTTTTTCGTTAAAGACCAAGGCGTTGGGTATTTAATGTGAGATTTTGGCTTTAAAAAGCCTATAATCTGCAACAGCTTATTTTTTCGGGCTGTATTTTTAAGCAAATCTTGTGTTTCTTATTTTTCGTAGATTAATCATAGTGTAAAGTATTTTGGTAAATTTTTCAGAAATTTTTCATAATCGTTTAATATTTTTTTATAATGTTGATATTTCGTTAAAATTTATTTAATCTCAAATTTAGGTTTTTAGCCCTCGTTTTTCGTGCCCGTTTTAGGTTTTAAGTTATATAGCTTTCGTTTTTAAGTTTTATTTAATCGTTTTTGCATATTTAACTTGTAGAAATAGAAAACCAAGCCTAACCTTGTCATATTCAAACATCGTTTATCAATTCGTGATTCGATTTTCCATTCAAGCCTCGTTGGGACATAACGACCCGGGAATCATACTTCCGGACACATATATATTTTATTTTAGTAAACTTTTGACCATTCCTTGTGTAAAGGTAATTGGTTGAGTGTTTGCTTGTATATTATATATATATATTATAAACGAGTCAGCAATCCCACTCCCTATTATGACCCGATAGTTTCAAATTCTTCTCCGACTCTCACTCCTTTCGGGGATAGTGATTTTCTACTTCTAGAAGAAGCTGATGCTTTTCTTGCTCTAGCCGACGATCCAACTTCACTGGAAGTTGATGAATCCTATTATGACCCAGAAGGGGACATTCTTATTCTCGAAGCACTCCTTAATAGTGATCCTTCACCACCTCCGAACCAAGGAAATTATTTGCCAGAAATCAGAGAAGGGTTAATCCAAAGATCCATGATGTCATTAAGAAAGAGGTTGAAAAACTTCTTGACACTGGATTGATCTACCCAATCTCGAATAGTCCTTGGGTGAGCCCAGTGCACTGTGTGCCAAAGAAAGGAGGGATGACCGTAGTGACCAATGATGAAAATGAGTTAGTACCAACTAGACTTGTAACGGGATGGAGAGTTTGTATTGATTATCGTAAGTTGAACGAAGCTACCCGGAAAGACCACTTCCCTTTGCCGTTTATGGATCAAATGCTTGAGAGACTCGCAGGAAATGAATACTATTGTTTCCTCGATGGTTTCTCGGGTTATTTTCAAATACCAATCGATCCGAAAGATCAGGAAAAGACCACATTCACCTGCCCATACGGAACGTTTGCTTACCGCCGCATGCCTTTTGGCTTATGCAATGCACCAGGCACGTTCCAGAGGTGTATGATGGCTATTTTCCATGATATGATTGAAAAGACAATGGAAGTTTTCATGGATGACTTTTCAGTTTTTGGAAATTCTTTTTCTATGTGCCTTTCCAATTTAGAAAAGATGCTTAAACGGTGTGAAGACACTAATTTGGCTCTAAATTAGGAAAAAAGCCATTTTATGGTGAAAGAAGGCATCGTACTTGGACACAAAATTTCAAAGAAAGGAATCGAAGTCGACAAAGCCAAAATAGATGTCATTGCTAAATTACCTCACCCAACTACCGTCAAGGGTATTAGGAGTTTTCTCGGACATGTAGGTTTTTACCGTAGATTTATCAAGGATTTTTCAAAGATTTCTCGACCCATGACTCATCTCCTTGAGAAAACACTCCTTTTGTTTTTTCAGAGGAATGCATTCAAGCTTTTCAGACCTTAAAGAAGAAATTAACCGAAGCTCTAATTCTGATTGCCCCTGACTAGGACCAGCCCTTTGAGCTTATGTGTGATGCAAGCGACTATGCCATAGGTGCGGTTCTGGGGCAACGAATTGAGAAACACTTTAGGCCTATACATTATGCAAGCAAAACGATGACCGAGGCGGAATCAAACTACACCACAACAGAAAAGGAAATGTTGGTTGTGGTGTACGCTTTCGAAAAATTCCGGTCATACCTCATCATGAATAAAAGCATAGTGTATACGGACCATTCCGCCCTTAAGTACCTATTTGCCAAAAAAGATGCCAAAGCAAGATTGCTAAGGTGGGTTCTCCTCCTTCAGGAATTCGATTTCAACGTCGTTGACACGAAAGGAGCTGAAAACCTCGCGGCAGATCATTTATCTAGACTTGAGAATCCTCATAAGGATGTTTTAGAAAACAAGAACATTAATGAACATTTTCCTTTAGAAACTCTTGGAGTTATTTCTAGTAAAAATACCCCATGGTTTGCTGACTATGCAAATTTCCATGCGGGGAATTTTATCATCAAAGGAATGTCAACTCAACAAAAGAGGAAGTTTTTTAAGGATGTCAAACATTATTTCTGGGACGATCCCTATCTTTTTCGAACTTGTGCGGATCAAATCATTCGACGGTGTGTGCATGGGCAAGAAGCTATTGATATTCTCAAAGCTTGTCATGAAGGACCCACCGGGGGCCATCATAGTGCCAATCTCACCGCTCGGAAAGTATTTGATGCTGGTTTCTATTGGCCCACAATCTACAAAGATGCCCATGAGTTAGTCAAAAACTGTGACTCATGCCAGCGTTAGGGAAAAATTTCACAACGAGATGAGATGCCACAAAATTCCATCCAAGTGTGTGAAATCTTTGATGTCTGGGGCATAGACTTTATGGGACCATTTCCATCTTCAAGAGGAAATAAATACATCCTCGTAGCTGTTGATTATCTTTCAAAATGGGTCGAAGCCAAGGCGCTCCCCACAAATGATGCTAGGGTTGTAGTTAAGTTTTTGAAATCTCTGTTTGCCCGATTTGGAACACCAAGAGCTATTATAAGCGATCGTGGGACCCATTTCTGTAATGACAAATTTGCTAAAGTAATGTCTAAGTATGGGGTCACTCATCGTCTTTCTACTGCTTACCACCCTCAAACGAGTGGTCAAGTCGAGGTGTCAAATCGAGGGTTAAAACGTATTTTAGAAAGAACAGTTGGAGAAAACCGTGCCTCATGGTCCGATAGGCTTGACGATGCTTTGTGGGCATTTTGTACTGCTTTCAAGACACCAATTGGTTGTACGCCTTACAAGCTTGTTTATGGAAAGTCTTGTCATCTACCTATCGAATTAGAGCATAGAGCGTACTGGGCTTTAAAACATGCTAATTTTGATCTTAAAACCGCGGGCGATCACCGTAAGCTGCAACTTAATGAACTTAATGAGCTTCGTGATCAAGCTTATGAGAATTCTTTGATTTATAAGGAGAGGACAAAGAAGCTTCACGACTCAAAGATCAAAAACCGCATTTTCAATGTTGGTGATCAAGTCTTGCTTTTCAACTCTCGTTTAAAGATATTCTCGGGAAAGCTTAAAACCCGATGATCCGGCCCTTTCACCATAACTGAAGTTTTTCCATATGGAACTGCAAAATTATCTCACTCTGACGGATCAAACTTCAAAGGGAACTGCCACCGACTAAAGCATTACTTCGGAGGGGACTTACCACCCAAGGCTGTCCAGGATCTCCAAACTTTCCCTAAGGACGAATGAATTCAGGGATCGAGTCAAGCTATGTGACTCGGTTACCAAAAACAAAGCGCTTCGTGGGAGGCACCCCATGCTTATCCATTTTCTATTTTTCTTTCTTATTTCTAATGTGTTGTGAGGAGGCTTGTACTCTTCTGTTCTTTGTGTTTGTTGTTTGTACTCGTGATTGTTTGCAGGATAGACCCAACAATTCTGAAGACTCTCGTGTTCGGTGTTTTGTTCTGGTCCACTCGAGCTTCCTAGCCTTTGCTTGCCATTAGTTTGGGGAAATCCGATATCCTAAAGATTATTATCGTCTAACATTTATCTTATACCACACTTAATAAACGGCTTAAGATTTTTGTGATACTTTCTTCATCTTTGAGTTATGCATTCGACATTTTTGAGTTCTAGTATGGGGTTTTTAAGTCTTAGGCTAGGAAACATTGAGGACAATGTTTGATTTTAGTATGGGGTAGTATATCTTCGATATGATCTTGCCTACTTTTACCCATGTTCTCACGTACTCCGTTTTCCCACCAAAATTTTCAAAAATATGAAAAAATTTAAAAAATTTCAAAAATAAAATAAGTGTTTTTGTCACAATTTTGACTTTCTTGCTGGGTAAGAATAAGAGTAAATTTTGACCCGATCGAGCGTGTTGAGCTCTAGCTTGTTCCTTAACCTTTAAGGCTAAGCGTTCGCGATTTTTGCGAAGAACGAAAAATGATAGAGTTAAGTATGAGTAGGATGCTAAACAAGGATTATTTGGAAATCCTAAGAGCTCATGTATGTAACTTGTTGCTTTTTCTCCCATAAGCTCTTAATCGGATTAATATACGTGCTGTTTTTGGAGATTAAACTTAAATCAACAATTTTTATGTAATATATATAGCAAAAATTTTAGTCTTAGTTCAAATTTATACTTGAATTTTTCAAAAAGAAGTCTTCTTTAAATAAATAAATATATATATAAGAAGGAAATATATATATATATATATAATATAAAAATAATAATAAAAAATAATAAAAGCTGTGGGCTGATAAAAGTTTACTACCTCTTGCCGGCTCACAACCGATGTGGTAGTCTTCTAAAGAAAGCCCATAGTAAGAATAAAGATCCGAGACTGATAAAAGTTTGCTGCATCTTGCCGGCTCACAACCGATGTTGCAGCCTTCTAAAAGGTCGAGGGTTACAATTGCATAAATGTCTAAATAGTTAAATTAAATTAATAAATTGACTTCTTTTGTATAAATCAAAATGATATTTGCACTTTGACTATTCTATTTTATAAGCTATGAATATTCGGGAAACCTGAGGTTTTGAAAACCTAAGGTCCTGGAGTCCCGATATCTATCTTTGTGGAGTTTCAAAAGCCCTGGTCATACTTAGCCGTATGGTTGGGATGTGCCGAGACGAAAAGTCGCTTCATGGGATGACTCGGCCTTTAACTCATTATTTTAAGGAAACATACAAGCATAGTATGTTGCAAAAAGTTGATCCATGGTTGAAATTCAAGATAGCACACTCACTTAAGATATAATAAATGTCGGGAGTAAAAGGTTCACAAGTTGCAAATATGAGTAGTGTTAGCATCCTTACTGATATTTAGCTGTGATTTTGTTTTAAGCTTGGTTTGGATAAGTGAAAAGTCGGGAACGATGAATTTATCCTTTTTGGGGCATTCTCGGAATCGAAATGCATCTTGTTCTATGATCCCTAACAGTTATGGAAATAACGAAAGTCAAAATTATCTCAACTATATTATTAATATTAAAAAAAATGAAAAAGAGGTTTTAGAAAAAATGGGAAATAGGGGTGTTTTATAACTTGTGATCTCTTAACTCTCTCCACAAAAAAATCTTTGCTACTTTTCAAAGGTTTAGTTTAGGGAAGTTTTAAGGTATTTGGTTATAAGGCATATAACATTGCGTGAGGACACACAATCGCTTAGTTTGGGGAATTTTGATATGTGTGAAAACACATATTCGTTTTATATCAAAATAGACCCTAAAAAGACCAAAACTGTGCATAAAAGGCTTGTATATTGCTTGTTTTGTCTTTCTTATTGTGTAGGTACGGATAAAGCAAAAATCACAAGAAAACGGTCAAAAACGGGCAAACACGGACACGGGAACGGAAGAGCACACAAAGAGCCGGGAGAAAGCTATCAAAAAGTCAAGAATGGTCAACTCAAGTCAACCTTTGGTCAACCTAAGTCAAATCACTAAATGACAAAAATCCCAAAATTACCAAACCAGTCCCCCATAATTCACCAAAATTCATAAAAGCCTTTAAAGCCCTAACTGTGTTAACTTCTATTAATAGAAGTTAACACCCGTTAACTTTTTCATATAACAAATCCAACCAAAGCCCGGGCCCAAATCCCCTTATAACCCTGGTCCCAAACCCAGGTCAAAGACCCGGGTCAAAATAATCAAACGCACCCTTTATAAGTTAAAAAAAAAGGGCGGGAGAAACAGTTTTACTTTCATGCACCTCCCAAATTAACCTGGATATAAGAAAAACAAGAGGGGCAAATGTAATGGCCATGTGGATCAACAATTCAAGTAGCAAAGTACAACATGGCAGGGTTAAAACGTCATTCAAGCGTCTGATTGGCCAAACCCAAGAAAGTCCCTCAAGATAATCCAAATTGCAAAAATAGCCCTTAAAGCCCTAACGGTGTTAACTTCTATTAATAAAAGTTAACACCCGTTAACTTTTTCATATAACAAATCTAACCAAAGCCCGAGCCCATTTCTTATAACCAACGCCCGGCCCAAACCCAAGTCAAAGCCCGGGTCAAAATACTCAAACGCGTCCTCTTGTAAAAAAATGGCGGGAGAAACAGTTAAACACTGTTCATCATCTCCCCTATTTTACCCAGGGTTAAAAACAAAGGGGTTTTGCTAATTGAGGGTCAAGAAAGGGAATTCAAGTGTTAATAAGTGACGTGGCAAAGGATTACATCAACAAACGCATTCTATTGGCCAATCCCATCAAAAGATGACACGTTGGATTGATGAAAACACAAGGAATGAAGCATTTTACACTTGATACACTCTCAAAAGAAGCACAAGCTGTCTCAATCACGGATTGCCAAGCTGGCAATCCGTGTGAGATATGATGTGATCCAACGGCTAAGATTGCTCTTCCAATCATTGAGAGAATGTACGGATGAGATCAAGAGGAGCGTGTAACTACCAAGAGTACTAGAAGGATCAGCTGGATGCTATAAATAGAGGCCTGAGCTCACACACACATATCTTCTTTTCTTGTAATTTTTTTTCAATTAAATTAGCTTATGTAGTTTTTAGTTAAACATGTAATTTCCTCTTTTAAATCCTTGTAATCTCTTTTCTTAAGCTTTGTAATCTATTTTGAAAGTTAATGAAATCAGAAGTTTAGTGTTAATCATCTGTTCTTAGTCATAAAATTCTCAATAAGCCAAATGTTTGCTACTGTCACTCATAAGCTCACACAAGCTCATTCTAGCTCTCACAAGTCTCTAAGCTTGTGACTGAGCTTAATTGGCCATTTAATCTACTTAAACTATAAAATCAGCTTAATACCTTGTCTTATTGGATTTTGAGCTTATGGAAGGGAAAATAGCAATGAAAGAGCTTCCATGGACTTTTACTGGCTTATCAATGATAAGCCAGAGCCAGTAGATAAGCTCTAAGAGCATTTTAAGCTTTTGTTTAGCTAAAGCTCCTTGTAAGTCTCTTTTACTTTTCTGTTTTAAATTCCTTTAATTTGCTTATCCTGCTTATTCATTAGCTAAGTATGTGTTTTTAAATTGTCTTATTGTCTTATTAAGTGAGTTTGAATATCTATTTTTTTAGTTTTTATATTAATTTTTCATATATAGTCTTAAAAACAAACAAAAATCCAAAAATATTAGAGTAATATGTAGCTTATTTGCTGATTGATATTTGTTTATTAAGTTTGTAATAAGCTATTTGATATCTGGTAATAAGGTTTTGTTAACTGAATTTTAATTTCATAAGCTTAAGTTTAAATTGGCAATTTTAAAGAGTGTTTGGAATAAACAAAGTTTGACCACTAAAATTCAAACTGAGTTTTGTAATTTGTTTGAAGATGAGTTTATTATCATTTAAAATAACAGTTAGTGCCAAATTTCAAAAGTTATACTTAATAATTTCTATAAAGTTTAAGCTGTATTATGTTAATCTGGCATCCATGGAGTTTTTTTAAAAAAATTTGGATAAAGAATCTTATTGATCCTACTTAGGGAAGCTTGGGTATCTTATTTGTGTTAGAGTTAAACACACACATTGAGTATGTCTAGTGTAAGCGTAACGCAAGAACTTGGTCTCCTGCATTTGGTTCTAGCCCATTTGGTCATTTGCATCAGCAGTAGTAACAGTAGTTACTACTGCTATCTTTTCAGCTTCATTTAAGCTTGTGTTTGTAGAATTTAGAATCTAAAAATTCAATTAGCTATTAGATTAGATATAGGTAAATGTAGCTTAAAGCGTTATTTTACATTTTTCTAGCTTATTTCTTAGGTTAATTTAGCTTTAAAAGTTTATCAAAAATCTTAAAAATACAAAAACAGTAGTAAGTAGATTTTAGGTTCTTAATCTAGATACTTAGCTTATATAATTTAGTTTTATGGTTAAAACTTGTAGCTTATAAGTAGTTTGATAAGTTGTCAAAAGCTCAGCTTCTGTCATTGCTTATTGAGTATTTTAGCTTAAGTTGTTTTTAAGCTTTCAAGTCTTAATTCCTGAGTTTGCTCTTTATACCACTAGATTCAGTTAGTTTAGAGTGTTGTTAGTTTAATTAGCTTATCAAATTTAGTTGCTAGGTATCATAAGCTATCTAGGGCAGCTTTTAGTTTCAAAATTGAGTTTAATTTGAGTAGTGTGCAAGCTTTTAAGTTAAAAGTAGCTTTTAGGCTTTTAAAAACCTTGTTTTTGAGGCAGCAGGTTTCATAAGCTCTTTAAGAGCTTATTTTTGAGTTTCAGCTTAAATTGTTTTTGTTAAAGTTGCTTAAAAAAGGTTCCTTAACAACTTTTGTTCTTTAAGTTTTTTAAAAAAAAGGGAAGTGGAAGTCGGGGGTGAGCAAGACTCGAACCCCCGACCTCAACACCTCAACCCTTTATAACACACCACACACCACACACTACCGCTGTGCCCTTGGGTCTTTTCCGTTAGACTCTCACACAAGTTAATCTTTATACACGTTTTGGCCCAATAAGCCTTATAAGCTGTTCCAGCTTATTTCACAGCTTATTCAATAAGCTGTGATATCGGGCTTATTTTTCCTAGGTTTTAATTAGTATAAGCTATTTTCTGTAATTTTTCTAGAATTTTTATAGTTCGTTTAGTATTTTTTAACATTTATTTTCATTAAAAACTTTAAAAAATCATAAAAAATAGAAAAATAATCAAAAAAATAAAAATCTTTTTTAGAAAATTTTCTTTTATCATAAAGTTCATAGGAAAATTAGTTTTGCTTTCGTAGGGTCTAATTTGCAAAATTTCGATTTTTAAAGAACGAGATTTGTCCTCGTTCTCGTTTTTCGTGTTTTAACGCTCATTTTAACCCCGTTTTTGTTCTAGTTTTCTTTAAACTTACTTTTTAGTCAAATAGAGTCCATTTAAAAAGAAAAAAATTAAGTTAGGTTTATTTTTAGAAATTTAGGGTTTTTAACCTCCGATTAAGGGTCCCGTTTTGCGTTTTTAGTTAAATTTTGATTTCCCGTTATTTGTCTTCTTACTTAATTGTTAGAGTTTGTTAAATTTTAACTTTTAAAAAGTAGATAATCAAATCATTCCTTATTTCCAATTCAAATCATTGTCCGAGCATCAAACGTGGATTCAATTTCATAAATCATTGGGGAAACGACCCGGGGAATCATACTTCCCGGTTAATATACGTATTATATTATATTATATATATTTTGAAGAATTTCCTTTTTACCTTTGTCCTCAAGGGTAAATTGGTAATTTTCTATCATATTATATATTATATTTTACGTGTATAGATTCTGACGAATCAATAACTTTACCCAAGAAAAATGATAAAGTATGATAAGAAATAAAGTAGTTGTAATTATATACATTGAGACTCAAAGGCGCATTTCATAAGCATATATCCCGTGACGTCTTAATTTTCAAATAAAGTTATTCATTGAGGCATATTAAGTCTATAAAATCACTATAACTTTTACCTCAAGTTCAGGCTTACGGATT
Source organism: Tanacetum coccineum (assembly GCA_026074375.1). Taxonomy (NCBI): domain Eukaryota; kingdom Viridiplantae; phylum Streptophyta; class Magnoliopsida; order Asterales; family Asteraceae; genus Tanacetum; species Tanacetum coccineum. Next base: position 7,856 of record BQNB010104364.1, on the reverse strand, counting down.
TCCTCTTTCTTAGCTTCTGATGTAGCACTTCTTCGCACCTTAAATACGGAGAAAACTCCTGCCACCCAATAATACAACTCAATGTTAAAACTTCCAAATGAATACACCCTCATAGATTGTGTGTGGTGTGGGGTGGTGTAAATTCAGGATGTTTGGGAATTCTTTCCTTAGAATCATTAAGTTATTAAGGGGTGTTTGGGACATTATCTGATGAATATCAAAGAGATGGTAGTCATTAGAAAACTAACAATCACTTCTTAAATATTTCAACCATTCAAAATCAATAACCAAAAAATAAAACACAACCACACAGATTGAATATATAAAAACGTCATACCTGATTTATAAAATGCTTATTTCACCCTCTTATAATTCGATAAGAACTTTTTTTATAAAACAATCCTAAGCACCCTCATAACTGTTTATCAAAGAAACAAATAACTTCTTTTAAGCAATGCTAAACCACTGCCTTTTCGATTCCTAAATTGCACATATCATAATCACTTCACATAACATCATAACATAATAAAACATAATGAGTACGAAATCTTATGCCTAATTTTTTTTAACACAGTTAGTGATCTATTTAGAAATCATAGCAGTAGGAGATGCAAGATGGGGTTAATAATAAAGATAACTAAATTTTTACCAGCTTTTTGTCTTGAAGCATATCGACTCGTGTGTAGTGTGCGCTTTCTATGTCAATTTTTATGCTCCACAGCGGGGTGTTTGCGGCCACCATTTTCATCCCCCGTTTCAGCACTTAAACACCCCGAATTCAGCCCCTAAACCCATATGTTTCACACACCATTTCAGCACCCCAAACGCATCAATTTCAGCCCCCCTTTCAGCTGCCAAACCCACGCATTTCGGCCACCACTTTCGCTGCCAACGCACCCGTTTTTGGCCCATTTTAGCATCCAAACACCCCGATTTCAGCTCCCAAACCAACCCATTTCAGCCACCAAAACCCAAAACTCATTTGAGACCCCAAACCTACCTGTTTAACCCCCAATCTCAACACCCAAACACATCAATTTCAGCCACCGTTTCAGCACCCAAACGCATCTGTTTCAGCTCCCAAACACACACATTTTACACCGTCTTCAGCCCCCAAAGGCACCCATTTCAGCGTTTGTATATCTAGGTACACCATGATTACGTTTCATCATTCCATCAGAATCCTCATTGGTATATTGCAACGTAGCCGTCGGAGGTCCAACTAATGATATCTCACTTGGTTGTGATGTTTCCAATTGGGTTAAGTGCAACTTACGCTTTTGCAAATTAACAAACAAAAAAATATCATTAAACTTAACTTTGATAATGACGGTATATTAGTAAACTGGCAAGCACATAGCGGAAAACAATTAGCGGAATCACCCATGCTCTGAGTATATTAGTATGTATGATGTACGATTCTGAAACACGGCTTATTCGAAACAATATATTTGAGGCCGAAAACCCAAAAATAAGTAGGTCTAATAAGTAAACTTTTAAAGAACACGATCTGGTAATTTTTTTTCCATCAATGTCACTTTAGAACTCAATTAAGCTAATCATAAGAAAAAAACAACACAAACAACAACACTAAAAAGGAGATCCTCTCATTTGATTTCTAACTCATAAAATCCAATAAAATGAACTTACATGTTATAGAATACATCTGAAACACAATCGGACACCCATCAACTGGGGTCATCGGCCGATGCTCCAACCACCTTCATAAACACCAAAGAAACATTCATATAAAAAAAATTAACACTTTTTAAGCCACACATCAAAATTCAATGCAAAAAAAAATCAAAAATTACCGGTCGATGAGAAGTTTAATGATGTCTAATTCTGAAACCAATCCACCATTTGCATCCACTTTTCCCTAATTTACAAAATCAAAATAAAAAATACCCTAAAAATATGTAAGAACACTTAAAAAATAAAACTTAATTAGGATAAATAAACTTACATAACCGATTCTATTCCGGTAGAAGTTGTTGTACACAATTTTTTTCTCAAGCGTTTACCATTAATTATTTGTAGATGATTGTGCAACATTTTGTTTGTGTGTGTTTTTTGTCTGATGGAAAAAGATGGACGGTTGTTTCATTATCAACCTTAGTTTTGATCAGGGAAAGAGATACGTGTAAGGACATGTGTATGAACTGGGGAAGAAGTGGAAGAAGGAGGAGAGATGGAACGGTGGAGAAAGAGAGAGAGAGAGTGGGTTGAGGCGGTGAAGAAGGAACGAAGATTCGGTTATTATATTCATCAGCTTGTTTAGCTGAGATTAATTTATAGGGAAAATACTGTTCATTAGGTTATTCTATTATTTTTTTTAATAATAAAAAAATCACCCAGAGCGGGGGACAACACGCTATTTGTATAAGAGTTATAATTTCTTATTGTTATGTTTGTTAAGAAAATAAGAAATGAATTAAAGATATAATTGCGACATAAAATAAAGAAGATGAAAAATAGTGGATTTGTCTGATGTTATATCTTTTTTCTATGTTATTGTACAAAATTAACAAGTTACGATGCATTGTGGATACAAATAATGGAAATCTATTGAAAGATACAGTAATAGAATTGGAAATAGAGGTTTCTCCGGTTACTACTAAAGAACCCAAGGTTAGCAATACAAGTTTCATCTTGATCATTGATTCGAGAGGTCGTTATTTAAAGTTATTATAAATTTCAGTTAAGTTAGCCTATTGATCATGCTCATTTTGATCCAAATGACTGTTGACAGAGTAGTTAGTAAATCCATCATGAATCATTTAAATGATAGTGACATAGCAACAAAATATTTTTCAAGTGTTTGGATTGCATATAGTGCTTCTTTGCTTGTCTTTTGTAAAAATGAACACTTGCCAAAATTTGAAGCTAAAATGTAATTATTTGATGCAGGTTGTTGAAGATGAGTGGTTGATGAGGAATAAGATTGATGAAGCTCATCTTGATTATATCTATACGCAAGATCAACCCGACTCCGGTCATCTTAATCGTTGATTCACCCGACTCCGGTCATCTTAATCGTTGATTCCTAATAGTAGTTCGCTGTTGTGATCTCTGTAATGCTACAATAGTATATGTTGAAATACATGTTTCTTTATGAAGCTCCAACTTCATATACATTTGTTTATTTTGCCTTTCCCAAAAAGAAATCTAACATAATAGAAAAACAATTTAATGTTTTATGATAATGTTACAAGATAAATGAGCAAAATTTTACTTCACCACTATCCATTTCCAGAAACTTTGTACATAGCAATCCTGTAAAAACCCCACGATCTTCATAATTTCATGAAGAAAAAGTAGTATTGTAAATAAAAGAGCAAGAAATAAGATAAAAAAAATTCATAATTTCAATCTTTTTAATCTTCAAAAAATCACTCCAATAGCATGAACTCATTGCCATGCCCACACACTGTTCGCCTGTACACTTCTTGCTACCCATCTTTATAAAAATGATGACCATACTCTTTTTCTTGTTTTCACTCGGATGCATTGGTTTCAGAAACCGACTTTTCCGTACACTGTCATCTTGTTTGGCTGGCAATGCGGGTCTCAAATCAGCCGTCAATGAATCAGCATCTGCGACACCGAGATAAGCCCATTTCAGAAAACACCATAGTTATGGGAAATTTCTTTCAGATGATGCTGGATCTTATTGGCATGGTAGAATCATCATCTTCAAGATCACTAAATGAAATGTCTTCATCAGTTCCAACAGGAACATGAGGCCCTTCATACCCATCTAATTCTTCTGAGTTATCATGAATCCAATTGTCCTCGTCGTCATTAAAATCCTCAATTGGTTTTGTATAAGATGGAATCACCCTCTGATCTGATGCACCGTTTCTCGACACCTCTTCTTTGGCCAAAACTGGTGGTCGTGTCTCTGTAACTGTGTAATAAGTTGTAGGTTCAAAAGCATGTTGTTTTCTCTCTGACATGTTTGCAGAAGGAGAGTCTGATGAAGTGGTATTATTATCTTCACGACTATCGACTGTGCGTGGAGTATTTCCCTCAAAATATTCTGGTTCAGGCTTGGTCTGCATATGTAATTCCTTCATCCACATAGTCCGTGCTGCAACTATCTGCAATGCAGAAGCCAGTTGAACAACCCGTCATAAATTGCACAATACACATAAAATGGGTTCAAACTTCAAAATATTGCTTTATCCTACCTACTGGTTGATCTGTGATTGTGCGTGTGCCATACTACTGGTACTAAATACAACTATTATTATCATTCTATTTGTAACAGCCCATCCGGCCATCCAACACAGACAGAAGACAGATAATGATAAATTTAACCACTTTATAGGTCTTAAGTTGTGGCCTGCTAATAACATCTACCATGGGTTTCTGTTGAAATGGTTGTTATTCTAATAGCCGATTCCCTTGTGCTTGGGGTGTTACAAATCGGTCCAATGCACCTTGACCTTGACTTGAACATCACGTGTTTATGAGGGGAATTTGTGGCAACCATTCTCACATTAAACAAGTGAGAAACTTGAGCACAAGTTACAACAAGCACCAAGTGGCGGAATACTATCAAGTTCAACCATAGTCACAAATTTTTGGCCCAGTCTACTACTTTCAGTTTATTGTTACATGATTGATGGGTAGAAAAAAGTCATTAATGAAATTTATACACACAGTTGACCAATGACCCTCTACCCAGATGGTCAAAAGAACACATATCAGCTATTTGAAACTCATGACCGGGACCATTTTGACAAAAAAGTTTAGCCACCAGGATGTATGAAGCTAAAGTAACTTGTGTTGTTTACATATACACACATTTACAGTAGTGTTTCACAAAAGGAATTCAGATAGTAACATAACTGATATGTGTTACAGCATATACGTCACATACTCGTTAAAATAAGGATAGAAAACCAATTTCATAGCACTAAATCTGATAACCATTGGTCACCGGAAATGTTAACTTGTGTTGTTTACATATACACACATTTACAGTAGTGTTTCACAAAAGGAATTCAGATAGTAACATAACTGATATGTGTTACAGCATATACGTCACATACTCGTTAAAATAAGGATGGAAAACCAATTTCATAGCACTAAATCAGATAACCATTGGTCACCGGAAATGTTAAGTTGGAAAATGGTTTAGCTGATCATGACGAGAGACAAAAGAAAATATGGGGAAAAGAAAAACGATTGGCTACACATACCTGCGGTGTTGATAGAAGATCAGCATCGTGTTTATTGAGCCGTGGATGCAACAGAACAAAGTAGACCTTCCAAAAGTAGCTTTCACTCATGTGAATAGGACAAAACTCAATTCTGAGGGCAGCTAATCTTGGTACAAGATGTTCCACCAAGGTTGCATGGTTCCATTGTGTATCAGACATTTCAAAATCTAAAGAATTAAAAAAAAATATCATTGTAGAAACTTAAAGCATTGACATAAACAAATAAAAAAACAGCACATTTACAAAGCTTCATAAACCTAAGCGAAATCATCCATAACAGTTTACCACCCCTTTTATGGTTCATACAATCAGATTCAAAATCAAAAGTTTAAATTAGATTGTCCTTTAAATATTCGCAGCACCATGAAGCTATTATTATTAGGGTACTCCAAACATAGAACAGAAAACATGTTTTCCACCATTCATGGTTAGGATGCGCCACAATATGGCCATTAGTTATAGATCTTTTATGATCTCGAGTGACTACACATACACAGGTAATGAAAAACCTACATGAGTTCAAGCAGGCGTAGGGCATTGCGTTCTGAATAATCAAAATCAGCTGTAACATTAGGCTACATGAGATAGCACTTAGATGATGAAGTTGCAATAATGTTGTTCAAGTGATTGACAAATTCTGATTACCTTAGGGATTTACTAGTAAAATGACCCACAATAGGAAGGACATCAAAATCAGTTTCTACTCCTCTTGCAAATATCCAAACTCATTATTTGCCTACTAGATAAGTAGAATCAGTTTTAACATACCTACAAACTCAAAACCAATTATTTGAACACTCGAGAGCACAATAAATATCATTTAAATCAAGGTTGTGGCACGATCAGTGGCGGAACCAGGAAAGTTGGTTGTGGGGGGCAATATAAAATTTTTACAATAGCAACAAAATGCAGAAAAAAAACTAGCATCGAAAGGATAAATCGAGCATTGTTACTTAGAGATGAAGGATTTATAAGGTTTTAGAGTGTTGAATGTTAGGTTTTAGTATGAGGATGGGGGCAATTTGAGTTTTTGGTGGAGGGCACTTTTGAAAAAAGCTCAAAATCGAAGAAAAATTACACTAAAATCTCATCTTATCGGGCTAGTCATGGAGGGCACCGCCCCCCAAACCCAATGCATGCATCCACCCCTGGCACGATGATGACTACGCATACAACCACGTTTTAAAAAGTTAGGTTTGGAAAAGGGTGTTTTGCATTTCCTTTTGACAAAAGTTAAGTAATATGATGAAATAACTAGAATCATGTAATCTGGTGTTTGCCATAAAAGGAGAATCTGGGGTATTACTTAACTTTTACTACGTATCATTTCCTATAAGTGTTTGGAAAACACCCTCGAAGCAGAATTTGCCATAAAAAGAGTGTAATCTGGTGTTTGGAAAAGGCTGTTTGGCATTTCCTATAAGTGCTTTATTTCAAATAGCATCAGGGCTGAAGATTAACTTTGCTTAGACGGTTGCTAATGTAATCTGTTGTTTGGAAAAGGGTGTTTGGCAAATTCTGCTTATTTAATGATTTACTCGTACACTGACCTCTAAATAATCAGAAGACACAGGTACACTGATTGCAGGTATTCCTAAACTTACTACAGATACTCCTAAGATAAGCACACAAAAAAAAAAAAAATCACTTACAAAACCCAATGCTAAAAGAACCAACGGCATTACCCTTTCTTATAGCTTCATAGAATTGTTAAAGTATATAATCAACAATTCCTACGCCTTTTCATAGAATTGTTATATTTCGATGCTTCTACAACAAAACTGGAGTTAAAGATGAAGAGTTAGAATTACCATCACTATCTTCGTCTTCGGATAAAGGGAAATCCAACCAAGTTTCAGGATGATGAGCTATATTAGTAGCAAACCCCAACACTTCTTCTGTCACACCCACAATCTCTTTCTCCTTTTCCTCAACTAAATCCTCTCTGACCGAATTCGACACCTCACACTCATCGTCTTCCTTTTCGCTGTTTCGATCAGGCTGCGGTAGCGGTGGTAATGGTGGTGGTGGTGGCGGAGGAGCAAGAAAAGAAGCAACACCCCAGATTTGTTTCGCTAAAGACTCCGTAAATTCCGAAAGATCTCCTTTTACACCATCTCTTAGATTATGTGAATCTTGATCATCAAATTCTTCTTCTTGATTTATTATATCAGCAGATTTAAGGTTGTTTGAGGTTGTTGGTTGATCATCATCGTTGATTATGAGATTGTTGGAAATTGATCGAGCCAACCATGACATGATGATGATGATGATGATGATGATTGTGTTGGTTGTTGGAGATTGAATTCAATTGACCTTTAAATTTACATTACTAGTATTATTATAGGGGAGATATGAATTGAATAATGAAATGATGGTAGATTTGAAACTCTATGGTAATTTTGATTTTATGTTCCAAAAAAAAAAAAATTGATTTTCATATGTTTCTGTTTTAAATTTAAATATTAAATATTGGGTTTTTGATCATGATTATGTTCTTTGGGCTTGTCAACTTTCATGACCCATATTCGGTTTGAGTTTTTTATTCGATTATACTATTTTTAAAATTAAATTTTAAATTATATAAATATAATTAAAGAGCAGTGTACCCTCATTTCTTGCATA
>BQNB010104363.1:0-19015 GCA_026074375.1 Tanacetum coccineum | reverse complement strand
ATGTGTCTATAACAAGATTGTGAAAGCCATCCAATTCTAGCCAAGAATGGAAGAACCAAAAAGGAGTAGGACCATAATCCACCACTGACTCTTTGAGGAAGATTGGACGATGATCAGGCCTACCTTTCTCCAAAACAACTCCAGTAGCATTCGGAAAAATATCAAGAAAACTATCTGAAACTAAGAACCGATCTAACTTACTCATCTTTGACCCCCACTTATCCGTCCAAGTGAAGTTAAAACTGTAGGAGGTGAAACTGTGTGTTTATTTCATTATCATTTGATACAATATATAGGGATTACAAGATTAAGAATGAATACAGATAAGAATGAATGACAACTGGATAACTAATGCATGATAGATAATTGTCAATTAGACAATTAATGCTTGATTGTCAATCTGTCCAGTTATTAGACAATTAATGCTTGATTGTCAATCTGTCTGGTTAACAAAAACCTCCTAACGGAATATCAAAAAGAGAAGAATTAGATATGAACGAGTTAAAAATCTCAGCATGCCTTTCATTAAAAATGGAACCAAATCTTTCACTTGCAGTACTAACTTCATTAAAATCACCCATAGCCACCAGGATACCATTCCAATTAGCAATGATGTTAGCCATAGAAGACCATAAAGTTATCTTACAAGCTAAATTCTGAGGAGCATAAACCATAATCCACATGATCCGAATGTTGGATTTTAGATCTAATTAACAATTAAACATATCACGAGTACGCAACGGAAAGATCAAACACGTATAGAACTTTATAATTAACAAGGGTTTAAGAACTTGTGTACCTTTTAGCAATTAACAAACGGCGCCTTAAAATCACGCGTAACCACCAAGGATCAAAAGTATAATCCCTTTAAGTATTCACACGCAATACGTTTTTAGCAAACAATGTGTAGGCTTAGGTCCTTGTAGTGTTATAACCAAATGATCTTTTCTCTCTTTGAATCATCACAACTCACGAAACACCTTCTTTATGGTTTAAATCGTATGTACAAACAAATATATTAATGGTTGTTTCTTCATCGCACGGCAAGAGAGGAGAAAAACCGAATCCCTCAAAAGGGTTTTGAGGTTCGGTCGATCAAAAGAGAGCACAAAGGAGAGATTTAAGGTTTTTTAGGGATTAATGATTTCAAGTTATGAGCTTTCAATCATCCCAAGACCCATATATATACACCTTTTAGCTTGGTGAGCAAGCAAGCTCTCCCACCTCCTCAAGAGGAGGTGGTTCGGCCGACTAGGAGAAGGAGAGGGCAAGCCGCACCCTTCCTTTATTCGGTTTTACTTATTTAGTCCCTTAAACCTTTTAACGACTAATATTTATTTCTTGTTAAACATTTAACGATTGTTTTCGTTACAATCTATATTTATATATTACATTAATTCATTATTACATTGTTCTATATTAATGTGTGCGTCCACAATTAGGCTCGAATAAATATCCGGCATATATAATTTTTAATTTTTTTTTTTTAAATTTGTTCATTTTCCAACAGCTCCTCTTGGAATGTATATATTATACAATAACTTTGGTGTAAGCGTTAGCAAACACGTCATTGCTCCCAATATCTTTATTACTGGAGTGTGGTTTTAATAATGATACGGACAACTAATGATTTTTGAATTGTCAAATCTTCTTTTGTTTCCTGATACATGTTAAAAAATGGAGGGGATTATGGTTTCAATGTCATTCCATTATTTTGGATCTGTTCTCATATATGTAACTACTCTAGATTCCCGAAAATCAATGAGACATATTCTACATGAGTTTTCCGGGTACGGACATCTTACATCTGATTAATTCTACGAGGGGCACCTTAGTGGCAACATTCTTCAACTTTTAAAGGAACAAATTCTATAATTGATACATGTGTCATGTCTTCATGTTCAAAATCCTTCTGGAAAATAGCCTTTGTTGTTATCCTTTTTTCAGGATAATCTTAGACTAGATCAAGAAAGGATTATCCACATTTTGAAATACCTACTTGCATCTAAAGTCTAAAGGATTTTGTAAATAAAATAACTTACAAGATTACTTAATGACCGATCGAATCCTATATAAGTAATATTCTTGTGTTGGAGAAATACTCAATATTCATAATTATGAATATCATGTGGTTTTGGTGGAAACATCCTTAATATATACAATATTCACAATCATTTCAGAATTGTACTGAATTTAACAATATTCGCCATATTGTTATCGAAAACGGATTAATTTATTATAATATACTATTATTATCATGGATTTATAAAATGCAATTATTAGACACAAATTTAAGATTAAAATAAAACAAAACATACCCAAGTATAATTATCATAAAATAAAAATGTTAAAACCATTACCGTATACAATACTCTTAACAGTATACTTGAAACTACTAGCTAAACGATATCTAGGGTCCCATACTGCACTTAGCATGTTGAGTAGCTTTCCTTTCAGTAAAGCTTCGTAATATAAAGGATATGCTAGTTTATTCATATGTGTGAACTTTTGGATGGTTTACTTTTTGGTTAGTGTTTGGCGCCATTTGTTTGACCCAGGTTCATTTGGCCGATAAGAAGTGCGGTCTGTTTTGTCGCATAAACATCTATTGGTTCGTTATTGTTGGTCTTATACCAAGCTTAAATAAATTTCCTTACATCCTTGACTACTTTCCACTCTGCCTTCTGAAGCTGCTATGTAATCTCAACCTTATTGTAGTAGGCTTTGCATGTAGTAGTACTTACTTGGAGCTTTTCTTGTGATCTATCTGCGCTTATGTTCAAACATAAACGTTTCCTGTCAGAGATTCTTATTTCTTCTATATCGGTCATAAATCCACATTTTATCAATCAACTCGAAGTTTTGCTTCAAGATTTTAACATAAACCAAGAACATATACTTTAGTATTTCTTAAATTACTTAGGATTTATTTTTCACAGCAGTCCAGTAAAGTTCACCAGGATTCTGTTGAAACCGGCTTGTTATATTTTGCTAGCGGAACGCAACACATCAGGTCTAGTGCTTTCTTACTGCATAAATAATGGATCCTACACGAAGATAAGTAACATTTTGCATACGCTTCACCTCTTTAGGTGTTGAAGAACCTTGTGTTTTGTTCAAGCCAAGTCTTTCTTGCATGGGGATATGACCACGTTTAGAATTATCTATTTTATATCTTTTTAAGATCTTATCCATGTAATCATTTTGACCAAGTCCAATCTTTTGCTTTGACCTATTCTTTGTAGATTTTGATTCCAAGAATAAAATGTTGCTTCCCCAATATCTTTCATAGCAATAACATTTTCCAGCTAATTCCTTTACACTTTGTAAACTTGAATGTGATTTCCCATGAGATTATGTCATCAACATACATGATGAGGAATGTACATTACTTCCACTAGACCTTTTGATATACATATGGCTCTTCAATGATTTTGATTTAAAAACAATACCTTTTGATTCTTAATCAAACGATTTTATTCCTGCTTCTTGATGCTTGCTTTAGACCATAAATGGATCTTGATAGCTTTGCATACTTTTTGGGATGTTTAGGATCAATAATAAACCTTCAGGTTGTACCATATAAATGTCTTAATCAAGATAAATTTTAAGAAGGCAGTTTTGTCACATCCATTTTCCATCTATCATAATTATAGAAGTCCGCTATAGTTTATGTGATCCTAATTGACGCTAATGTCAGCGAGGGTGTGAATGTTTCTTCATATTCAACACCCCATAGAGTGAGTATAACCCTTTGCTACAAGTCGAGTTTTATAGGTCGTGTATATACCATTCCATTGTCAGTCTTTTTCGTTAAATACCTAACTTACTCACATCTGTCTTACTGCTAGGAGGGGGGGGGAAAAAGATCGACTTGGGGGGGGGGGGGGGGGGGGGGGGGCACACTTATCTATTGTCCAACATGGATTGAATTTCCGCATTCATAGCATCGATCCACTTATTTAGATTCTGAAATCTTATCTTCCGCGGCTTTATTGCTAGTGGGTTCTAAGATCCCCTAGACTCTGCTCCTCCGCTTATACATTTAGACATAAACGATATGGAGCTTGATGTGCCTTTCGGACATGCACGATACAGAATCTCTTACCTCTTGAGGGTGGTTCAATCTTCAACCTTCAGCATAAGAATTTCGCTAGTGATTTTCAGAGGTGATGTATCTTCATATGAATTTCTTCAAGATCCTTGGCCTCTCAACTCTGACTTCTTGAGTTATGAGATCTTTTCTCAAAGGAACTCAGCATATCTCGGGTAACAAACTATTTTGTTTTCAGGTGGGATGTAAAAAAACTAAAAAATAGTAACCCCATTGTTTCATTTGGTTATCTATAATGATACACTTAACAGATCTTTGTTAGATTTGTAGGCAGTTTTTACTCCCGGCTTCACAGTGCATTCTCATTCACACAGACCTTTAAGTTAGACAGATTAGGATCTTTTCCATTCCATAATTCTTATGGATGGAGTATTATCATCCTTCTTGGTTGGTAACCATATAAGAATGCGTGTTGCCAGACTACTAGAGCATTATCCCAAAAAGGATAACGGCAAAGTTGTAAGATTCATCATAGATCGAACCATGTCTATACTAAAGTACGATTTCTCCTTTCTGTACACGCCATTGGTTATGGTGTGTATGGAGGAGTAAGTGTTGGACATTCCACAGCTTTTAAGATAATCTTTTAAACTTCTTGGATTTGTATTAGCCACCTCGATCTGATCGAAAAGCCTTGAATGTCTTCCCGAGTTGTTTTTCCACTTCATTTCTTAAATACCTTGAATGTTTCAAAAGGACCTAAAGTCTTTGTTTAAGATGGAAACATAACCATAACGACATATTCAATCTCATGAATGTAAGGATGTTGCTAGCACCTTGTCTTTACACATGTCTAAGTGGGACCACACACATTTAGTATGTATTATTACAAGATGATCTGTCGCCCTTTTAGGGGAGATTTTGGAATAGGACTTCCTATGTATCTTACCCGATAAACAAGATAGACATTGATCAAATGACTCCATCATCTGTTGATCTCTAAAAGCCCTTTTTGTTGCAGCTTTTCAATACATTTCTTAACTTATATGAGCAGACAGACATGTGCCATTGATAAGTTAGAGTCCAATTATGTTTGACTCTTTTAGTGCCTAACATTATTATTGAATTAACATTTTGGTTCATATCTCATGATATCAATTTCATTAATTCAATTTATTGAGCAATAACATTAAAATAAAACACATTTGTTCTTTTAGGAATACTGAATTTCCAAAATCCGTTTTTTTAAAACACTGGGACAAATCCATTTTCTACCAACGGTGGATCTAAAACAACACCTCTAGTTATAAAGTGTGCACTTTTATGTCATTTGTCTAAACAAATCACAAAGGCCATTATGGCAAAACTAAGTCTTAACTTCCAATAGCCTTATATCTTTATGCACGATTCACCATTGCCCTCGTTACAAATAGACGTGCTCCTTATTCCTGTTTTATTGACTTCTCTAAATCCCTGTTTTGTAATAAAACTCTTGGGAGTTACCTCAATTCAGTGTCATAACACCGAGGTTTTACTTAGGGATATGAAAATTATTCTATTGTGAAAGAACCCTGAAAGAACTGGCAGAGTCAACTTAGCTTCTTTTTCTTCATCAACCATCAAGTGTAAAAGGTCAGTTCCTCTTCAATGGACACCACCTCCTTTCAGTGGGTGGCAGGTGTCATCATTGTGGGTGCTCTTTAGTTGTAGGCTTAGGGTTTTGAGGCTTTGGGATATAAACTTGTTTATCTTTCTCCCATACAATTAGACTTTTCCCTTTCTTTAGCTGTAAGGTGTTTTCTTATTGGCATTCCTAGTATTTTTCCAACCTTTTTTCATTTATTACTTGTGGTGTTTCAGCCTTTTTTGGTAAAACCCTTTTCTATTCGCATTGTGCTTTGCATTAGTTGTTCACACAATCGTTCTTCCCATGTTTATGCCATATTATTATTTTTTACTAATCCAGCAAATTATTTTGTAAGGCCATTTAAGATAAGTCCTAATAAAGGATCCTGTGGTAGATATAATCAAGAGTTCAGTTGGTCTACATATCTTTTCATTGTTAGAATAGTATGCAGCATCATGGTTTACATCCTCTTATTTGCAAACATGGATAAGTTTCTATAATTAGGTAATACCTCCTCCTCTCCATCTTGTTTTCAAACATAGATCTAAGCTCTTTTCTATCTTGTCATTTGGTGAGGAGTTTCAAAATGTCTTGAAGTCCGGAGTCATACTAGAGTATTAGAATTAGCTAAACTCATATATGCATCATAAACATGCATTTCCATTGTGACAACACTTGTGCCTCGGAATCTGCAGCAGGAGCCGCGGGTAATGGATGTTCAATGGGGGGGGGGGGGGGGGGGGGGGTGGGGGGGGTGGGGGACATTTAATTTTCTTTTCAAACTTTCTCTGACTAAACTTAAATTGACGAATACCAGTCATTGAAATTATTTCTTGATAGTGTTTCTCGTTCAAACATCCGACCTTAAAGCCGAGATGGTTATGTTTGAACAGGTAATGCCATAACAGGTAATGCCATCTACAAAACATAGTTAAAGTTCAAGAATTAGTATTTTCGATAAAACTTCTTGAAGAAAATTAACTACCCATGTTTAATCAAATAAACAATTAATTTTCTAAAGACTAGGATCCTACTTGACGTACCACCACCACATCAGTTGATCTGCTAGTGATGGTGTACTCAAAAGGTAATTGACGATCAATAATTGCCACCGGTACAATTCCTAGAACAATATGGGACTTACTTTATTACAATAATATTCTAGTAAGCATGTTTTATCCCATCTATGCCTCGATTTAAGGTCTCACCTATAAACCGATTAAGTCGTCCAATCAAAAACCGTGATTGTGTAACACTAACGTCTCACGAAAAAGTGTACAATCACCTTGGGATTACGATCTACATACGTCTCACGCATAGTAAAAAGCATCTACAAGTGTTTTTACGAATTGGATGGCAATAACTTATTTAAAAAGGGTATTTTATTTGTCGTGACAAATATGTACGAAGAAGCATGCATACATCTTCGTATCATAGATTTTAATAAAAACTTTACTCAATTAAGTTATTTATTATGGTATCACATATTTTCTATACATCTAATGTATAAATAGTGTTACCTTTTTAAAATTTGACGATTCAACGTGTTTCCAAATATAAAGAATTATGTTTAATCGCGGGAAAAGATTAAAAAATGGTGAAAATGTGTACAAAGAAGCATGCAAAACAACTTTGTAGCACTAATTTTTTTAAAAAACTTTAATAATGACACTGTAGTGACATGCCATGGTTCACGGTAACTCCAATCGAACGCACAAAGAAGCGGAGAATCAGGTCAGCGCGAAGCGTATTAAAAACCTGAAATCTTTAGGAAAATCCTCCTTAAACTTCTCTTATAGTTTGTTCTAGTGGATGAGCCGTACTTCCCATGAGTCCATAGCGTCCAGTTTTAACCATTCAAAATAAAACTTTAATTTGGAAAACACATTATGAACTATAAATAGTCCATAATAAATCTGATTTCATAATAATTAGTCATGTTTATATTTATTTTCGAAAAACCCTTTTTATTTTCTCACAAGTCCAATACTTAAAATAAAAAACAATATAAACATAAAACTAACTCACATAACAATTATTTAAATAACAACACTTAACAATTAAGTCATGCAAATATTCATAATGATCCTAATTATCTAATAATTAAAACATGTATGTATCCATATAAGGCTCCTTCATCCTATAAACTCCGGCCACATTCATCGATGTAATCGATTGCGTAAGCCTTATACAAATACATACCACATAGCACATAAATTAACTTTTAGGCCCCATTAAGACATTGCCAAGGTCTTCCCTAGCTTTTAAAGTCGTGGATCGAAACCACATATATTTAATGTCTATGTTTTAATTCTTGATCATCATATTTGCATAAAAATTCATTAACAATTAACAAGATTAATATCACATATCACTCCATGATAAATTACATGTATTTATCATGGATGCCGAATTAACAATTAATTTAAACATAAAACCGATCAATTTACAATTAAACACAACAAGTTTTTATTTATAAAATTGCATACAACCTAGAATTCGTCTAATTAATTTTATAACTAATAAAAATTGAATCTTGATGCACAAAGATCGAATCTTGATGTATAAAACACCCAAAGGGCTTAAAAAATCAATCAAGAACCCTAATTTTGTCCAATTTTATTCTTGTAATTACAAATTCATATACGATGGCTCGTGATGCCACTGTTGTGATTTTACATCTATTTAACCAATTAAACATATCACGAGTAAGCATCGAAAAGATCAAACACGTATAGAACTTATAATTAACAAGGGATTGAAGATGTGTACCTTTTAGCAAGAAACGTTACACTGCTTTTAGCAATAAACGTTACACCGTCTTCAATATACGCGTGTGTATAACACCACGCAAAACCACCAAGGATCAAAAGAATAATCCCTCTAAGTTTACACACACAATACGTTCTTAGCAAACAACGTGTATGCTAGTACTAGTAGTGTTTAACCAAACGATCTCTTCTTCGTCTTTGAATCAATCAACACACGAAACACCTTCACGTATGTGGTTTAAAACCACAAAATCGAAACCCTTGAGGGTTGTAGGGTTCGATCGCACAAGGAAGAAAGAAAACCGAAACCCTTTTGAGGGTTGTGGGATCGGACGAACAAAAGAGGAGAACAAGGAGAGATTTAGGGTTTTTAGGTTTCAAGTTATGAGCACATAATGACCCTAAGACCTCCTTATATACTCCTCTTCGCTTGGCATGCAAGCAAAGTCTCCCACCTCCTCAAGGAGTGGGATAACCGGCCGACTAGGAGAGAAAGGGGCAAACCGCACCCTTCCTTTATTCGGTTTTTGCATATTAGTCCCTTAAACCTTTTAACGACTAATATTTATTACTCGTTAAACCTTTAACGATCGTTTGTTAAAACACTAATTAATATATTACATTAATATATTAAATACGTTGTTCTACATATTAACGTGTGCGTCCCCTTAGGCTCGAATAAATTCCGGACATACATAATTTATATTTGTTCATATTCCAACAGCATATAGTACCTTTTGATATGTTATTCGCTTGAAGCATTTGGAATCCCTTTATGGTACGATCTTGTAAACTTTTATAAAACTTTTTGTATAATTGTACATTCATGATTCCTAAAGTTGGAATGATATGATATATATGCATATGCCATCATTTGAAGGTTGAAACTACTAGTCGGTCTAGTTTAAATGTATGAAAAATCGCATAACTGTACAATTTCTTGTACAAGGGAATCGGAATTTGGTTATGAGACTCCAATCATACATCCAATTCGGACGTGTAATTACGTACTTAAAGTATGGTGATTATTGTATATTCAAGATTGAACCACCATAAAATAGGCTAGTCACTACAACATTTGAGGTATTCTCCGGCGACAAAATGAGGCTTTTCCCGGTGACAAGTCATCAGGGTAAAGTTTCTCCGACGACACGTCATCGGGCTAGTGTCCACGGGGATACCTCGTCGAGAAAATCAAACCCGACAACTTTCCCCGACGACCGTGTGGGGCTCACACAAATTCTAGTTAAATGTTCCTAAAAGTTGACAAAGCTTTCTCCAACAACATGTCTCCGGGGTTCCTTTTGTCGGGTCAACAAAAGCCAAACGTGTTAATTATTGCTAATCAAATGCTAAACAAGATTAACATTTTGGTCAAACATTTCCCTGAGGACATGTCGTCGGGAAAACTAAAGGATACGTCACCCACCCCATAGTTATTACTGCTAATCAAACATTAAGCACGGTCAAAGTTGGTCAAACTTCATCTCAAGGACATGTACTCGGGAAAACCTTGGCGGGAAACCTCACCGCCAAAATATTCGACAGAGTATTTTGGTCAAAATAACAAGTTGTTTCCGAAGGACATGTCCTCAGAAAAAATATGTGTTAAAATTTCAACTTATAGAGGCCTCGGGCGATGACTTTTACGCGATTTTTTTGTCGTTTAACAGGCTTTTGCCGACGACAAGTTATCCTCGGAAAGAACATGGTCGCCTGTTCTCCTTTTTCTTGTAGTGAGTGGTAACTGATAAGGCATATGACACGCCAGTTATAACAAGTATAGCTGACTCGAAAAGTTGACCTCTACGGATCATCTAAACACGGAAACCTAATAACCTAAAAAATTAAATAAATGTAACGAATTAAGATGTGTGATTCACTTAAATCTTATTTATGTAAATATTTTTGAGATTAATATATTTAGCGGCTATAAAAACCTCTTACCCAAAAAAATGGTTTTGTAACTTTTATAGGTGGATCTTTAATTATTGAACAAAAATGCGTCTTGGTTTCAACCTCGTTCTCTCGTATTAAAGTTACCTATCGATTAGGGTTTAACAAAATCCGCTTCCCGTTTTGCGTAATCAATGATTTTTAATCAAATGAGAATTCTGTTGAAAGGAAACCATTAGCTACTAGCCACGTTTGTAATTAGAAATCTTGATGATAACATGTTGATAATGTAAAATAGATTGTCATTTATTCGATGAATAAGTTCACCAGAAGAACTTACCTGGATGGGGTCAATGGGTGATCAAAAAGGCCCATGGCCTAGGTTAGTGACCTCCATTGCACTTCGGAGGGGTGCTACCCTAAGATCAGTCCAATTGGTCGAGTCTACATCGTAATTTGTTGCTGAGAGGACCTGCATTCGCGCGGCGCCTGTCAAAAATGAAAGAAAAAAAAAGGTTCACCTGAAGACTTCTTCCGATTCTATTTGCATGCATTTAGGGGCCACTAAGGCATTTTACCATGTTTTTCTTTTGATATTCCTAAAGACTAGCAACACGTACTAGTCCAATGTATTTGCATGATCACATGATCAGTTTTGACTCCTAAAGTCTAGCCACCTTTCTTTTAGTATAAATATTGTAATTCTGCATGAAGAAAATAGAGAAGAAAATGAAATGAAAAGTTAGTTCAAAGTAGTAATAGTTTAGTTGTTAGTTTTAGTAATATTAGTATTCTGTTCTTAATCTTTTGCTTGGAGATTGACTGCCTCAAGTAGTCAGGGGCGGCTCAACCTTCGTGGAGGCCTGAAGCGAAACTTTAAAATGAGACATTTTTATGAAGTTATTTTCCGAAAAAACTGTTTATATAAAGTTTACCTTTCTAGCTCTTTTTATACGAAATCTTTGATTAATTTTTTAAAATCAGTATCGTATAATATTTCATTTTCGGCCGATAAATGAGCCAATCTATTTAATATTTCTTGTGACATTTTCATCTTAAATAATTTTTAATTAACTTAAGTTTTGAAGAAAAAAATTCCGACGAAGAAACTATCATTGGAACGGTTAACAATATAGCACATGAAATATGGAAATGGTAAACATGCTTGCATGCACTTAAAGTGCTTGCTTATGACTTGCCAACAATTATGGAAACATGGACTAAACTAAAATAAACGTGAATATTTGATAGTGGCTGATATGTTGCTGAAGACTTGGACTAAACTAAAAAGGTACACTACGAGATAAGACTTTTAGTGACACAAAAAAATGTCACTAAATCTAACCTTTTAGTGACAGTTTTAAAAAAGTGTAAGCAAAAGTTTATATTTTTGAGATTTGATGATATTTTTTACAAACAAAATGTGTCACCAAAGGCAAAACAACATTTCTTTATACTATTTTAGTGTCACTACAAATAAACTTTTACCGACTGAACTTCTACCTACATTTTTTTAAGTGTGAGAGAAGCAAATAAATCTTTTAATGACATTTTTTTATACTTTTAGTGACACTTTTTCGTACTTTTGTTGATACTTTTTTTTGTCATTGGAAAACAATTTTTTTTTTTGTAGTGGTACAAATGTAGTACGTCTACATAGAGATGCAAATCATAACCGGTTTTTTTAAAACCGGTCCAAAAAACCGGAACCGGTTTTTAAAAAAACCGGTTTTTAAAAAAACCGGTTTTTTTAAATCGAACTGGTTAAAAATAACCGAACCGGTTAGACCGGCTTTCGGGTTTAATAAGCGTAAAGTCTCGGGATTTTACCATTTTTTGATGTTATGTATTTCTTTTTGTTGACTCTATTGTACTTTAAGTTTCTAGCGTCTTGCTAGTCTTTTTTTTTTATATATTCCATCTTTGCCGTTCAAAAAAAAAAACTAACAACTAAACTATTACTACTTTGAACTAACTTTTCATTTCATTTTCTTCTCTGCTTCCCACTTATGCAAAAGGTTACAATTATAATGCAAAAATACCATAGTAACAACCTTACCCATTAGCACATGAAATATGGAAATGGTAAACATGCTTGCATGCACTTAAAGTGCTTGCTTATGACTTGCCAACAATTATGGAAACATGGACTAAACTAAAATAAACGTGAATATTTGATAGTGGCTGATATGTTGCTGAAGACTTGGACTAAACTAAAAAGGTACACTACGAGATAAGACTTTTAGTGACACAAAAAAAATGTCACTAAATCTAACCTTTTAGTGACAGTTTTAAAAAAGTGTAAGCAAAAGTTTATATTTTTGAGATTTGATGATATTTTTTACAAACAAAATGTGTCACCAAAGGCAAAACAACATTTCTTTACACTATTTTAGTGTCACTACAAATAAACTTTTACCGACTGAACTTCTACCTACACTTTTTTAAGTGTGAGAGAAGCAAATAAATCTTTTAATGACATTTTTTTATACTTTTAGTGACACTTTTTCTTACTTTTGTTGATACTTTTTTTTGTCATTAGAAAACAATTTTTTTTTGTAGTGGTACAAATGTAGTACATGTCTACATGAAAGTGAAACACAATTGGAATCTCTATAAGCCCAATTGGGGCCCAAACTGTGGACAAATTTCAGGATAACATTGGCATCAACCCAAAAGTTCTTAGATTGTGTATTTCCAACGGTTACATTGATTTAGATTGTGCAGCTTTTATAACAAAATTTACCTAGTATGACAATCATGATTACATTGAGTACTATTGTCTTGTAGAAGTATTTTTGCACATGCTTTCTATGAGTTTGCAGGAAAATGACATATCTTTACCTTTAATGATATGATGTGCCTATACGATGCATATGCGTACCCGTAAAGAATATAAGTGTGTAAGAAACATTCTTCGCAACTCGTCCTTTATATGAAGGATGAACTAGAATGTGGTCAAGACAACAAATGAGTACTCCAATATGATTGTTACAAAAGTTGAAAATAAGGAATCTAACGCAATTCTGATGAGAAGATAAAGAATATAAGTGTGTAAGAATGAGCAAGAATGTGGTCAAGACAACAAATGAGTACTCCAACATGATTGTTACAAAAGTTTAAAATAGGGAATCTTATGAGAAGAAAAAGAAATTTGATGCTAATATACATCAACCTAAAAATATATGCCTATAACATTCATTATGGTGATTTGTGGATTAATCATTTTTTTTCTCTCTTCCTTTTGTTGGATATACATACAAATGAAGCTTACTAATAATTTATTTTTTGAGCATGAAATGTTGATTGCAAACTTTAAAAGGCAACAAGCATGATAGCCCGCGTGTTGCGGCGAGTTTATTTTTTTGCGGATCGATTACGTAAGAAGTGAAGTCTCATTCGAAAGTTTTGGCCCTCTTTTGTTATCTTTATGTTGCATAAATTTGGTACGAAAAGCCTCTCATTTTGCTTAAATTTGTATAATACTTGAACTATTGAATAGAAAATTACTATCATTTTTTTCCAGTTAGTTTACTATTTTTCTCGAATGAATATTTTTTCATATGTATTTTTCAGACTATATATGAATGTAATTTTACCTGTTTGTACAACTGAAATCTATTGCGACGCGCGTTGCTGCGAGCTTATTTATTTTAAAGTTACTATGTAGTTTAGGGGTGTGTTTTGAAAGTTTTTTTTTCAAAAATACATGTTAAACTTCAATATCTTTTATAAAACCGTACATACGACAAAAGCATTAGAATATTATGCTCGTTTTATTCGCAGCTCGAAAATCTTTTCAGCGGTATACTTTTTATGAATAAAAAAGTTATAAATAGCTAAAAGTTTGAGGATATTTTTTTATGAATGAAAAAGTTATAAATAGCTAAAAGTTTGAGGGTAAATTTGTATTTTTTTTTACTAATATGTTGGGCTGGGGTTTAATGTTTTGAGCTAGGCGTAATTTTTTTTGGCCCATTAACTAATATGTGTGGCTAGGTTTAATTTTTGGGCTAGGTTTAATTTTTTTTGGCGCATTTGAGGAAACGACGGATACGTCGTCATTTAATGCGAGAAATGATATATAATAGCAAGATTACCCGCGCGTTGCCGCGGGGTATTTTTTTGCGAATTGATTTCGAATGAATATTGAGTGGGAATGTGTTCGTGCGTTGCGGCGGGGCTTACTAATTGTATGCAAGCGTAATTTTGTTCAGAATACGAAGATCTTTTCGCGGGTGTTTTCTGATCCGAATGAATCGGTGAATATGTGTTATATATTTGATAAATAAAGTTTATTATATAAGAAAGACGTAAATAGTTAAAAGTAGAAGGTACGTTTTGTAATTGGTTTTTTCTATGTTCAGCCGGCTGTAAATGGCAAAAAAGTATACGTCATTTATATAATTTAAACTTTCAAAGAATTGTACGTTTCTGACCCTTGTCGTTTATTTTAAAGTTATTAGGTAGTTTAGGATGTGTTTTGAAATTATATATATATATATATATATATATATATATATATAGTGCATTTTCCATTTGCAGTGAACCACTTTATTTTGTAAGCACTTAAGAAAACCAGCATTTTTACTCCTAATAATGCATGATGTACATAATATCAATGCAAGATGGCAGTTTGGTAATTAATTTGAAAACAAAATAATGCTATAAAAAGAGAAAAGGGCAATATTGGCATTTTGTATATTATATTAATTTTATTAAAAAAAACGTTTTTTAATGGCATGTCCACAAATTAAGGAGATAATTAGTTTTTCATTTTACTCTCTATCTCTTCCTCACACAAACCCCAATGGCTCCATGTCTCCTATTTCCTCCAAACCGTATTTTATTTTCAGATCTCTCACTTTTAACCACACACATCTCTCTGATCTACCAAGAAAACATAACCCTAATCATATCCACCATAAATCCTCCCTCCAACAGCCTCCAAAACCAGATTTGATTATTTACCAAATAATCATTATATGTCACAAACGATTAAAACATCGTAATAATCTCGATCATGCTCATGGCCGATAAGAAGTTTGATTATGATAAGGTAATTAATTCGTCATAATTTTGTATTTAATTTTAAGTCCAATTATTTTGTTTACTCGATCTGTTATTGTATAATTGATTGATATAATAAGCTTCATGTTATTTTCTTTTATGACGTAATTGTTATTTTGATTGGTTGGTGGTGGTCATGTAGGTTGCTAGTTTCAAATTCAATTAATTGATGTATACAAAAATGTTTCTGTTAGGTGTCTTACGATAATCAGATAATTAGAATTTCTTGTTCACCTTATGCTAATTTGTTCACATAATTAGAAGTTCTTGTTCACTTTCTTGAGATCTGTATTTAGACCACACGATGTTTTTTTCATTAGTTTATGACACGAATAAATTTCCTACATAGCTAGCACTAAGTAGCTACAACATCAAGGATGACCTGTTGTCATATAGTAAGATTTGGGTCATTGGTTTCATTTCTAATGTTATATAGTCCAGTTTCAATTACTTATGAAGTATAGCTTTTGGTCACTATAGTAAGATTTGGGTCATTGGTTTCATTTCTAATGTTATATAGTCCAGTTTCAATTACTTATGAAGTATAGCTTTTGGTCAGCACGAATTGTATATTTGTTATTTCTTATATAAACATTTTTTGTTCATTCCTTTGGAGCTTATTGTTACTTTGTGATGTTTGTAAGTAAATTTTCTCAATATTTAATCATGTACGTTATCTTCAATGTGCAGTTAAAACAAGATCATGTGCTCACAAAAAATTGCAGCGTGCATATATGTTTTTGAAAAAATAGGCATATATGTTCTAATGAATTTGACGAGAAAGCGTCGCGTGCACATATGCTATTGGATAGGGTACTAATATGTTCTGACGAATTTAATAAGGTTACTAACTGTTGCTTTTATGAATTTTTTTACATCATTTATTTGATATAAAAGAACTTGTGCATATGTGTTATCTTAGTTTGTTATAATTAAAGATTTAGAGTCTTCGACACTTTGTTCGTCTAATTCAGTGTTGAACTGTTACAACCCTAGATTATAAACAATACGAGTAATTGATTGAGCAATTTTTAGTTAGTAAATTCAAATTAGATGAATTAGTAGCTCATTAGTGCTTTTTTCATGGAAAACTTAACAAAATGACACATATCAATCCTTATGGAAATATGGTGGTGACGTAACTTATCACTATATAGCTTTGTTATTTGACCTTCTAGAATGTATGACATGTGACTTGTAATGTGCAAATTATAGTAGCATAGTAGATATTATCAGGTGAGCAATAGTTTAATTTCGTATAGTAATATTTTTTACAAATTATTTTATTTGATATAACTATTTTTTTTTTCGTTTCAGTGGTGATGGCTTAGTCATAGGAAACATGGCGTGTGATAAAGAGATGATCAACAAATGCACTTGTGATTTTAGAAGTCGTACACATATGTTCGCGAGGCGTGCATATATGTTTTTGAAAAAGTGCACATATGTTCGCGAGGCGTGCATGTATTTTTTTTAGAAGAGTGTACATATGTTATAGTGAATTTGATAATACTTTGTTTTTGAATTGTAATTTATTTAATATCAAACAAAAAATAATGATATTTATGTTCTTGATTTGTTAATTTAGAGGTTACATATATGTGTTTATGTTTTTGGTTATAAAGTTTGAGGATTAAAGAGCGTACACTAGAAACATATGTGCAATTACCATTATAAGCAAAAAAAAAATCTGCAATAAAACCATATGAAATCAACAATATTAAGAAAAACATATATGCACTAGTTTTTTCTAAAAATATGTATGCTGAAAAAAATATAAAACTAAAAAATATATTATTTTATTAATTCTGAAAATTATAAGGTTTAAAAAATGTTTTTTAATAAAGAAAATTTAAAAAGAAGGTGAAAATTCATTTTCCTATTATACCCTTTTTATTTAAATTAAATTATTAATAATATTAGAATCTTATTGGTCCACAAAAGGTGGTTCTTTAGGTTCTGTACAAAAAAAGTTGTTCTGCAAGGTGTTGTGTAGTGGTGTGGGTGTGTGTTGGGTGGGGTGAGGGAGAATGGTCCCCAATATATATATATCTAAATATATAAAAATATATATATAAATAAATATATAAAAAGATATAATATAATACATATATATAATATTAACATCACATTTTTATAAAAATTATAACGTATTGTCAGAGGGGTTGCAATATTGGGCACGTTTTGTTCGCCATTTGAAGATCTTTCCACGGGGATTTTTTTATCTGAATGAATCGGTAGATATGTGTTATATATTTCATAAATAAAGTTTATTATAAAAGAAAGTTGTAAATAGTTAAAAGTTGAGGGTACATTTTGTAAAAAAAATTCTATTTATGTTAAAGTTCAACATTTTTTTATAAAATCGTGCGTATGTGTGAAACATTGCAATATTGGGCTTGTTTTGTTTGCAATTGGAAGATCTTTCCACCGGTATTTTTTGATCTGAATGAATCGGTAGATATGTGCTATATATTTGATAAATAAAGTTTATTATATAAAAAAGTCGTAAATAGTTAAACTTTGAGGGGCCGTTCTGTAAATTTGACGGAATATTTTATTTTTTTATTGGTTTTGGGCCAAAATTTTATTTTTATTTTTAATTGGGCTCTTTGTTTTCAAGCCGTAAAAACGACTTCGTTTAACGCCTAAAATAATATATATAATAATAATTTGAATTTCATAAACTAAATTTTGCTAAATCAATCATCAATGTGAGAAACAAGCATAATTGCGCGCGCGTTGCTGCGGGTCATTATTATTGTTTTTATTTTTTTTTTGTTTTTTTTCGGTAAGTGTAGGGTCATATGCGGGTTAGGAGGTGTTGTTTTTTTTGTACGGTATTTTACGTGTATTTTAAGTCGGTTTATTTGGCTCTTTGCTTGTATTTTGTACGGGTTTATTTTTTCAGCTTCATGTTTAAGTAGTAGTTTGTTTTTTTAGTGTTTTTTTTCCTCCTTTAAGTTTTATTTTTGTTTGTTTTTATTAAGTTATTGTGTGGGCTATTTTTGTATGGGCTTTTTTTGTGTGGCTTTTATTTTATTTTATTTGTATAGATAGGGGTTAGGTGTTTTTTTTGGTTTGTTTTATAGGGTTTTAGCCTTTAGGGGTCAAATTTTGAAGATTGATATGTGCCACAGTTTTTTTCCGCATAGGACACTGACTGTGATTCACTGGTTTTGGCTGATGCACATTAGGATTTTGTATTTGTAAGCAGACAGACTTTCCTTTACCATCACGTCCATATGTTCGGATGAAGAGGTTTCATGCACAGCATGTTCAGTGGTAATTCCGAACCGCAGGCACCAACATCAGTCGAGAAAGGAATCCGAAAGTCGTTGGCAATTTCCAAATTGGGTTTCTTAGCGACGGCCGTTGCGTTACATTCCATTTCAAAGTCATAGGGTATTCTCCTTTTGACAGATTTATTTTTACCTTTCATGGCTAATATTCTTGGCTTAAGACTAAAGGCATAAACTAAATAGCACTTAAGAGTAGCAAATTACATTAAGACAACTTATAACGAAACCTAAAATTATAGGGCATAGGTAACATGAAAAATGCAGACACCTTAAGTATATAGCTATATATCATGAT